>CM076569.1:325434524-325590431 GCA_034641835.2 Pinus albicaulis | reverse complement strand
CCCCCATTTTTTGGCAGTGGAATTCTGAGGCCTCAATAAGTTCTTAGTGCCAACACCTTCCCCATGTCCAACTCCAAAATCCACTCCAAAAAAAATTCCTCCCGAAGGTCTCTCCCTAAGACTTATCTCCTCATGAATTCCTAGAGTCTCCCCCCTCATTAATGCCACCTAACTCTAATTAATGACTCTCAAGCCACCCCAACCTCATCTCTCCCACCTACCCCACTTCCGCCTAATTAATACCTTGGGTGGCCAAGTAATTCACTCACCCATTATTAATGTAATATAAACCTTTAAAAGGCCAGTTTGATCAATGGATTCAGCATAATCCTAACTAATTTGAATATTAAATTAATCATAATACAATCTAAATCATTAGTAAACTATTAATCATGATTAATTATTAATCATTTAATTAGCCACTAATCAAGCTTAAGGCTAATCATGAATCAAGCCTAATGTTAACCATAGCTTAATCAATAATCAAGCTTAACCATTAATGAATCATCTAGCATAATAGGCCATTTGATGCTATCATATTTGTGTAAGATGTAGGGATGTATCTAGGATACACATACATCATACATATACTAATAATACTAATAAGGATCTATCATGCTAAGAAATCTTACAATGGGTAGGTTAACAACCTAGCTTAGCATAATAGGATAAGGAAGTGGACATTACACCATATTATTCAACTTGAATATTGGTAGCCCTTCTTAGACTCTAGGAAAAGGTTGACTCCACGTGTCTTAAGGGGCAAAAGATAACCCCTAAAATTTGTAAAAGAGTTATTAATTTATATATTTAATATTTTTGCAACATGAGGGTATAAAATTGGATGGTAGGGATGTTGCACATGTGTTATATTCTTTTTATGATTAACTTAAAATTTCAATGGGAGAAAGGATGGGTAGATACAACCCCCTTGCTCTTGTTCTATGTTATTAATAGTTTTTCTATCAATTGTAAAGAAATTTCGATTAATGAATCTAATGAGGTTAACTCGTTAAGGTTTTGGATGCCTTGGGCTCTTATTTATTGTATTGTAAATCGTAAAGTAGAGGTGGAACTCTAAACATTGATTGGTTTTATATTAATAATTTCTATGGTAAGTATTCAAGTATTATGTGTGCTTTCTCTTGTTTAAGTTTTTTCCTTACTTTACTGTAAAGGGTTAAAAATTAAGAGAGAAACATCCAATACTGATATTTTTAATCTCCACTACTAATAATTTAGTCATTTGACTATTAATTACATAATCAGTAATTCAACAAAACACATGACTAATTTGAATTCCAAGCCATCACCATCTATTTAGTAAATCATATTGATCTCTTCTTATCTTCATAATTTAGTCATTTGACTATCAATTATGGGATTACTTTTTTTCCCGAAGAAAAATCGTAATTTTCATTAATATTGAAAATTACATTTTCAATATGCACAAATGTGCACTAAAAAAATGCCAGCCAAAGTTGCCCCTTTCCTGCTAAATTTTGGATTGTTAAGTCCTCATATATGCATCATAAAGAGTTTACAGATATACATCATCCTTTGAAAAAAAAATAGATACATAAAGATTGTTCTTGGACAAATGCCAGCCAAAGTTGCTCCTTTCCTACCTAAATTTTGGATTGTTAAGTCCTCATATATGAATCATAAAGAGTTCAGAGATATACATCATCATTTGAGAAAAAACATAGATACATAAAGATTGTCCTTGGACAAATATATTGTTTATTCCATTTAGCATTGATATATGAATAAGGAAAAAAGAAAAACATAATAACAAATATTTAAGATCAACCATTATAGGATTAATAGTTCAAAAAAATACATGAATAATTTAATTCCAAGCCTCAATCATTTAGTAAATCATCGTGATCCTTGTGAGATCCCCAGTGCAGAAAATATGGCGAAATAGACTACTTGCTTTAAAAAAAATAATTTCAAGCACCTCTACATATGTGATTAAAAGATAAAGAATAAACTTTTATTCCACATTTTCCATTAAAAAAAAAATGTGAACCAAATTGAATGGAACACGGGCAACTGCAATTTTATTAGAAGATGATTTACAATCTCATTCTGCCATAAGTTAGAAGTCATAGGATATAATGGAAGATGAAGAATAATAATGAATTCCTTCAGGAATGATCACGACCTTCTCATGGCTTCGCTCCCTCAAGCAAGCCCACATGGTATGAATAGGCCCTTTGATATTCTGTCTCACCTCCTCTATGCCTAATGTAATGCCTTCTCTCGAAATTTCATGAGGCTTCGTAGCCTTTAAACCCACGTGATAAGTTTATGGCCTTTCAGCCATGGCCCTCGTAGTTGTGCTTCCACGCAATAGTTTTATGGCCTCTCGGCCTTCAACACCTGCATGAAGGCCCCCATGGTCGTGGACTCCAACACGATTGGCTTAGAGACCTCCAATGCCTACATGATGGACTTATGGCCTCTGTGGCATAAGAACTTATATGCGACGAACCTCAGAAACCCGTGTGAGGGGTTTATGGCCCCATGAAATTAGAATCTCCTACTGATTGGCCTCTTATGATAGTCGCTGACTTAGCCATTGTATGGATTCTTGTCTTTAAACACTTACCTACAACAACAAACAATGGAGAGAAACTTTGTCTTCTTAATTTGATGCTCACACCGACTAAGGATTAACCCTTGGCCCTCTAACAATATAACAATGAGTTCAAATTTCAAAATTTGATAAGGGCTTGATATCGGCCTTGGATGAACATATCTCATATGATAGACCTAGGTCCAATCTTAAAACCCTGGTTCTCTTGCTAAATCACCTCTATGAACCAAATAAAGTAAAGAATCAAACCAACTAGGGTGATATATGGTGTCTCTGAAGATGGGATGCTAACTAAGGTGAAATTGGATCCCATCGAAGCTAGTGAGAGGATCTCACTTGAAACCCTCACTTATTGAAAACTTTCCTGAGTCTTCGATCAAAATGTAGAGAGAAAATATCTAGACCGAATGCCTTCTCTTCCTTCTTCCTTTATAACTTTTAATTAGGCCTTTTCCAATTTTTGTAGAATTGACATAATACTATCAGAAAATACTATCAACAAATAACTTGCGAAAATACCACATCCTTTCTAATTACTCATTAAAATCCCCCTACTTTCCCCTTTTTATTATTAATCAAGAGTCCCCTTCTTCCAAAAACTCCTGGTGTTGTTGGCCTAAGGGAACGAAGGGACAATAAGTGTGTCATCTTCCAAAAATCAGTTGGTCGGGGATATTACATTCTTCCCCGCCAAAAATTTCTTTACCTCAAGTAATTTAAGTGTTGGATGCTGCAATATCTACTCTCCTTCCCAGGTGGCATCCTCGGAAGGTAAATATTTCCACTGCACTTGATATTCCTTAATGGTCCTGGTTCTCAACTTCCTTTCTCGTACTTCCAAATAAATCTTCTAGAATTGGCTCAAGGTGCCCCTCTTCATCCAATGGAGGCAAATCAGGTGATGAGATAATATGTTTCCCAATAGCCTTCTTAAATCAATAGACATGAAATACATTATGCATCATGTTTTATGCTGGAAGTTCTAATTCATATGCCACTTTTCCTATTCTTTGGGTAATTCGATAGGGTCCATAAAATCATGGTTTCAATTTGTTTGGCCCTTTCTACTATAATGTGGACTATCAGTAAGGCTACAGACGAAGATACACTATATCTCCAACTTTGAAACTCCTCTCCACTCTCTATCAATATACATATATTTTTTGTTGATTCTGAGTTGTCTGCATGTTATCCTTGAGCGACCAGAGAAAATCCTAGCACTCTTGAATCCAATCTTTAGCTATTGGAGCTTGGCTATCTCCAAATGTTGTAGATGTAAAATACAATGCCTCATATCCATACAATGGCTAGAAGGGTGACAAAACTTGTGCACATGTGTTGAGGAGTGTCATAGAAATAATCTTCTAGATACAACCACTTCATCCATGCCCTCTGCTACCCCATGACATAGTTCCACAAGTACCCTTCCAACCATTTATTCATTGCTTCCATCGGTTTGCGAGTGGTAGCTTATTCTAGGAGTGGGCTCCGTACCCACAAATCTAAATAACTCCTACCAAAATGCTCCCAAGAATCTGCTATCATGGTCATTGATGATGGTCTTGGGTAAACCATGCAGTCAGAATACTCCCTGGAAGAATAATTCTGCTATTTGTGATGCAAATATTTTGGAGGAGATGGAAAAAAGTGAGCATACTTGGTCAAATAATATATCACCATTTTTGCTCTAGAATGAAAAATATTCATAGCAAAAATATTGAGTGTGTGTGTTTTGCCTTATTTTGTTGACAAGTACTACACTCCTGAACATATCTGATAACATCCTGCTTAAGGCCCTTCCATGTGAACCTCTCCTTGATAGTCCTATAATTTTTTGGAAACCTTGGGTGTCCGCCATGGGAGAGTTGTGGGCTTCTTGTATGATCTCCACGTTCAATTGGGACTTTGGTACTAAATAGATCTAGTATTTATAATAGATAATGTCATTGACAACCTCATATTTGCCATCATGATATTATTCATCAAGGATCTCACAAGTTGTCTAGTTCTTCGATTATTCCACTAAAAGATGGGACTCCCAATATGCTACAATGTCTATGAGAGAAAAGGTAGCTGGTCTCTTGGATAAGGCTTTGTGGTTACTACATTTCTCTTTCCTTTGACATATTCGATCTCAAAGTCATAGGCTTGGATCATGCTCACCCATTTTTGCTGCCTCTCGTTCAACCTCTTCTGATTCAGGAATTACCTAAGATTGTAATGATATGTTTTAAATTTAAACCTATTGAATACCATATATTGTGGAAAACTTTCCAATGCATGCATAGTTTCTAGCATCTCCTTACCATAGATAGAATAAGCACGTTCATAATCTTTGATCTTCCTACTCTAAAAAGCAACTAGATGATATTTCTTTGTCAAAAAGACCCCAATGTCTTTCCCATAGGCATCACACTCCAATATAATTGAATGAGAGAAGACCGACAAGGATAGAACTTGGCATGAACTCATCACTCTCTAAGTTTCTTGAATGCCTCGTGTGTTTTCTTTGAAAATACAAAGGAATAAAGGCCCCCTTCTTAGTGAGATCGGTAAGCAAGGCTTCCAACTATGAATACCCTTTGACAAACCTTCTGTAATAAGTGTAGATAACCAAGAAGCCCCTCAACTCTGTTAAATTTCTAGGGTGGGCCAATTAAGAATGACCTCAATATTTTCCTGATGCACTTTGACCCGTTGACCTTCGATCATGTGTCCTAGATACAACATCTATGTTAGGCCAAACTCACATTTGGATTTTGGCATAATTTTTGTGTGCCTCTAGAATTCCCAACACCTCATCCAAATATTGTAGATGATGCTCCCACGTCTAACTATAAATCAATATTTCATCGAAGAATATTGATGCAAATATGTATAGTTGCTTGATGAACACATGGTTCATACAAGATTGAAATGTAGCAGGGACGTTGGTTAAACCAAAGAGAATAACTAGGAATTCGTAGCGTTCACAATGACATCTGAAAGTTGTTTTCGAGATCATTAGAAAAATTTTGAGGTAAAAATTGGGCCTCCAAACAAAAAAGTACAATCAAAATTCATTTTATGAGAACCAATCACATTTTAGGGGATGACATCATCCTTTATGGTTAAGTTGACATTGTTTAGTTATAGCTACTTACTTGTCACATTCTCAATGGTGGATAAAAACTCATAATTAACCATGGTATCACTCTAAGTATTTTAAAACCATAAAGTAAAGTGCTCAAAATAAAGGTCATTACACACTTTTTGAATAAAATAACATTATTTTCATTTTCATACTTTTTGAAAGAAACAATACATATCCTTACACAATCTTGATGGCTTTACACACTTTTCAATAAATATTATATTTGTACATTTTAATATATTTATTTTTAAATTATATATTCATCTTACTTGATTTGATATTAGAATTGTAAGTTAATTATAAGTTAATCTCTATAAATATATATTTTATACATACTTTTTTTTGTAAGTTTGGTGGGACTACATCTTCATCATGTTCAATATATCATCCCAATCAAGGTTGGGAATTGAACTGATAACTTTACATCAAGGAGTGCCTTAACAGAAGACCCGATCACCCCCTATCCAAGTCTTCATAGAAATATATTTTATACATATGAAATCAAAATAAATGAAAATTTAACCTTAATATAAATCAAATCTATAAATAAAATTATTATAATATTAATAACAATACAAACGTATTAAAATTAAGAAAATAAGTATATGTAAAAATAAGTATATTAGTTTTACATGATTTATGGTTTGGTTTTTTTTAATAAGTTGAACTTTATATATTCATTTATACTTTGTTTGAAGTTACAAAATAATAAGTTAATATAATAAATAACTATATATTTTTAATAAATCGATCTTACAAATTTGCTTAGGTTTAATTTCAGTTATAGAATAATATGTAATTATATAAGATGTACCATTCATATTATTTAAAATATGAAATACTTATTTAAATAATATATTCTTAAAGTAATCCAGAAGTAAAATTTAGGTATTAATTTAAATAAAATATAGATATAATTTTAAAGTAAATAGCAAGTAAAGTATTATTAAATTGATCTTACAAATTTGCTTTTGTTTAATTTATAGTTATAGAATAATATGTAATTATATAAGATGTACAATTCATATTATTTAAAATATGAAATACCTATTTAAATAATATATTTTTAAAATAAACAAGAAGTAAAATTTATTAATATATAGATATAATTTTAAAATAAATAGCAAGTAAAGTATTACTAAATTGATCTTACAAATTTGTTTATGTTTAATTCCTAGTTAGAGAATAATATGTAATTATATAAGATGAACTATTCATATTGTTTAAAATATGAAATACTCATTTAAATAGTATATTCTTAAAGTAAACAAGAAGTAAAATTTCATAAAATAATTTGAGTTATTAATTTAAATAATATATAAAATATAATTTTAAAGTAAATAGTAAGTAAAGTATTATTAAATTGAATATCTTGTTATATTGAATGAAATAAATATTAAATAAAAAATTAGTATAATTTTTTTTGAATAAAAATATATATTTTACTATTTATTTTTATTTCAAAACTCATTTCCAAATTAATTTTTATAAATTTATATTTTATAGATACTAAATTAAAATAAATGAAAATTTCATTTTATAATTAAAAAGAAAGAAAGAAAAATTCAAATCTATAAATAAAA
The DNA here is from genome assembly GCA_034641835.2 of Pinus albicaulis. Taxonomy (NCBI): domain Eukaryota; kingdom Viridiplantae; phylum Streptophyta; class Pinopsida; order Pinales; family Pinaceae; genus Pinus; species Pinus albicaulis. The sequence continues at coordinate 325,583,110 of CM076569.1, read as the reverse complement.
TTATTATAATAGTAATAAAAATACAAACAAATTAAAATAAAAAATATGTTAATTTTACATAATTTATGGTTTATAGTAAATAATTATATTTTTTATAAGAAATTAATCTTACAAATTCACTTATAAAATAATATGTAATTATATAAATGGTACTAATCGTATTACTTAAAATAAGAAATACTTGTTTAAATATTATATTTATATTATTTAAATTAAATTTTTTTAATAATACAAAACATTAATGATTTGTATTGTAAATTTGTTATTCATGTTATATAAAATATGAAATATTAATTTAAATAATACATTCTTAAAGTGTATAATATGAAATATTAATTTAAATAATACATTTTTAAAGTAAATAAGGCTACAAGTAGCGACTACTTGCCACTTAGTTTAAATATAGTAATGTTGCAATGTGATGTTGGAAAGTGTCTATGGATAGCTATTATCACTATTACATGTTGCTTAATATAATCATAGAGATGTTACAATTTGAGTTTGAAGATGTTTATGAAGATTTGTTTTGTAATAAAGTATAGTTAAATTAAATTAGAAATAATTGTTGCAATTTGAGTTTGAACATGTCTATGTGGATTTGCTAAATGTTGCCATTTGAATTAAAGGACGTCTATGAGGATTTTCTTTGTAATAAAGTTTTTTCTTAGTTTAGTTTAGTTTAGTTTAAAGTGTTAAGATTTACAATCTAATCAATTTAGGTTTTTTAGTAAATGGTAAATTGAGGTATTTTTCCTGTGAGTCTAGGTAATCAGATATATCTATTAGTATTTTCTTTGTAATAAAGTTGCTGCTTAATTTAGTTTAAATATAATTAAATCAAAGTTAAAATTAAAAATTTATGTGCTATATAGTAGTAGTTTAAATCTATCTAAATTATAATAAAAGAACCTTTGTCTTGATGATGGTAACCAATTGATAATTACTAGGACGACCCATGAGCATATGCATTTGTTGTGTAGATTAGATTTGCTACATATGCTTAGCTTATTTTTGGCATTAATATGAGTATGACAGAGTAACTACTACCTGTTGCTTATCAATCATCGCTTTTTATAAATTAGTACTAATAATATTTTCATTTCTGACTTAGTACTAATAATACTTTTAGTACTAAAATAAAAGGTGGAATTTGTTTTATAACTTTTTTATTTTAATTCAATTTTTAAGAAAAAATATGTTGGGGTTCCCATGTTTTGGCCAGATTGGCAAGACCAAAAGATGAGACAACATCATAACCACTTTGGGGCCTGCCACTTAGTTTTAATATAGTAATGTTTCAATGTGATGTTGGAGAATGTCTATGGATAGCTATTACGGCTATTACATGTTGCTTAATGTAATCATAGAGATGTTAGTAATAAAGTATAGTTCAATTAAATTAGAAATAATTGTTGCAATTTGAGTTTGAGCATGTCTATGAGGATTTGCTAAATGTTGCCATTTGAATTAAAGGATGTCTATGAGGATTTTCTTTGTAATAAAGTTTTCGCTTAGTTTAGTTTAAATATAGCTAAATTAAAGTAAAAAATAAGAATTTATGTGCTATATAGTAGTAGTTTAAATCTATGTAAATTATAGTAAAACAACTTTTGTGTTGATGATGGTAACCAATTGATAATTACTAGCATGACCCATGAGCATATGTATTTGATGTATATATTAGATCTGCTACATATGCTTAGCTTGTTTTTGGCATTAATATAACTATGACAGAGTAGCTACTACCTGTTGCTTAATGCAAATATAGAAATGTTTCAATTTGAGTTTCAACCTGTTTTTGAGGATTTGCTTTTTAATAAAGTTGTTGTTTATTTTAGTTTAAAGTGTTAAGGTTTACAATATAATCAATTTAGGTGTTTTAGTAAATGGTAAATTGAGGGATTTTGCTTGTGAGTCTAGGTAATTAGATATATCTATTAGTATTTTCTTTATAATAAAGTTGCTGCTTAATTTAGTTTAAATATAATTAAATCAAAGTAAAAATTAAAAATTTTTGTGCTATATCGTAGTAGTTTAAATCTATCTAAATTATAATAAAAGAAATTTTGTGTTGATGATGGTAACCAATTGATAATAACTAGGACGACGCATGAGCATATGCATTTGTTGTGTGGATTAGATTTGTTACATATGCTTAGCTTATTTTTGGCATTAATATGAGTATGACAGAGTAACTACTACTTGTTGCTTATCAATGATTGCTTTTTATAAATTAGTACTAATAATATTTTTGTTTCTAACTTAGTACTAATAATATTTTTAGTACTAAAATAAAAGGTGGAATTTATTTTATAACTTTTTTATTTTTTAATTCAATTTTTAAGAAAAAATATATCGGGGTTCCCATGTTTTGGCCAGATTGGCAAGACCAAAAGATGAGACAACATCATAACCTGTTTGGGGCCCTAGGCTCTAGTGCTGCTGGACCAAGGGTAAATCCTAAGCTATATTTCTGATGCGTGCAAGAACACCAATGAACAACATGAAAAATGTAAATAACAATCAGATAAGAATAACATCTCCCGTAGTGATAGACTAGGATCCTGTGAAATTGCTTGATTAATTGATGCAAAAGCAGTCTCAAATAGCTGATTACAGTCTCAACTTTCTCTTCCCAACTTACTACTTTACAAACTACTCTGCCACTCTCTCCCAAAACAAACCAATTATAAAATCTAGGGCGGTGGGTTGCATACCGTGGCATAAAGAAAAAATTGCTCACGGACTAAAAACTTTGCAGAAATTCAAAACACATGACTAAATGCTCACATACTGAGTTTTATTAATCTTTTGGTACCTACCCTACCATAACTGGAATATTAATAAGTCTAGCTTACAAACATTGTCTTCCAATGCAAGCAGTACATCAAGTGATCCCATGACTAGAGGCTGGTTAGGCAGGGTTGTTCCCACTCTTTCTGTTTTTCAACAGCAGCTTCAAAAATTATTCTTTCTGTTTGCAACATACTGTTCAACAAGACCTTTGATCCTTCTGCAAATGTTCGTAGCAAATGAACATAAGGATCATGATAAGATACCTGGTTATGAATATTTGACAGGTAGGCTTCGACCAAGATTTCTACTTCTTGTACTGGATCAAGGGGAATACTCTCTCTCTCTCTCGAGTGTCTCCATCTTTTGAACTGGAGGAATCATCGTTTATTGGAGCTATGTCCTCTCGGAGGTTTGATGTAGTCTGTTCCGATGTGGCGAGCCCGATGAGACTATGGCCGATGATCAGAGGAGTAACATAGTCAAGACTCAATGAATCTTCATCTATCAGCAGGCTTTCATAAGTTTATTCATCAGTATCATAGATAGGTCGGCTATCATCAAAATGAACAAATGAATGAGCAAGGGTGTCTAATCTGTGGAGGATTTCAGAGGTGGACTGCATGTTTAATATTTGGTCCATCTCTTCTTCTGTCAACGAAGAGTTTTGTCTTCTCGCATAGACAATAGAACAACAGTCCTCTGTTTCTTGTACTAACTAACCTGGAGGCTGGATATATTCTTGAGCCTCTTCTGTGGAATCACCACTTGTGCTTGCAGGGAAATTCTGAGGAATTTCCGAGGTTTACTGATCTCTTTCTGATTCAGTCCATTCCTGATGATCAGGGTGCCACTCTTCTACTGGAATATGAGAAGAATAATCAGCTAGAGTAGGAGCCTCCATGCGTGCTGGTTCTTCTTCTACTTCAGAGTCTGCATCTTCCATGTGGTCACTTGTTCCCTCAATGCAGCACTCCCTGTTAGCTTTCGCTATCAGTCTGTGATCTTTTTTAGTCATCATAGTGCAAGATAGGGGTGAGCCATCAGGCACCTCCCGATTACCTTCCTCCTCATCTTCCACAGATTCTTGAGAATCATACATGTCCTGCTCATTGGCATAGACAAAAGAACAACAATCCTCTGTTTCTTGTACTAACTAACCTGGAGGCTGGATATCTTCTTGAGGCTCTTCTATGGGATCGCCACTTGTCTTTGCAGGGAAATTTTGAGGAATTTTTAAGGTTTCCTGATCTCTTTCTAATACAGTGCATTCCTGATGATCAGGGTGCCACTCTTCTAGTGGAATCTGAGAAGAATAATCAGCTAGAGGAGGGGCCTCCATGCGTGCTGGTTCTTCTTCTGCCTCGGACTCTGCATCTTCAATGTGGTCAGTTGTTATCTCAATGCAGCACTCCCTGTTAGCTTTCATTATCAGGCTGTAATATTTTTTAGTCAGCATAGTGCAAGATAGGGGTGAGCCATCAGGCACCTTCCAATTACCTTCCTCCTCATCTTCCACAGATTCTTGAGCATTATACATGTCCTGCTCATTATCTGGGTCTGGAGTTTGCTCTTGCTCTGGAAAATGCATGAGTTGCTCTAAGTAATCATCATTTGAATTCAGATTCTCCAAATACATCTCCAGCACTTTATCAAACATGTGTGCTATTCGATTTAATTGATCACACAAATTATCTAGTTTTGTATCTCTATCCATGTCTGGATCCATGTTTTTGCAAAGAAGGTCACTGCATCTTCTCAACTAGTTTACAGTCTTCTACGAGTGGAGTCATTTGGTCTTCTGGGAGTTATGGAGTGTGGATTTGCCAGGTGGATGAATTTGACTGTTTGGAGCAGACTGATGTCCACCATCAGCAATTAAAAGCCAATCTAGGCTAAGTGGTCTTTACGATCCATTGGGCCATGGCGTCATGAAAGGTAATTACATGCAAACAACTAGCCAAGGTTTTCAAAGGGAAAGTCATCTATACTAAAGGATCTTTTAGATAGATGGTGGAATGGGAGAATAAGGGTGAGGGTGAAAGAAGGGAAGAAACACAATTTTTGCCTATAGATCAGGTCAGAGGTCATTTAACTCCAGAGCTGCTTGCACATACTCAAAGGCAGCTTTCAATGAAGTCACTAGGGGGCAGCTTATAGATCGGACCAGAGGTCATTTAACTCTAGGTCTTCTTTAGCATGCTCCAAGGGAAAAACGGAGGGAAGATTTGAGACAAAACTAGATTCTATAGATCAGAGAAGTACTTTTAACCTTCCCTGCTTTGACACCAGCAAGAAACATCCAAGCAGCAAGCTCCGAGTTCACACATCAACTAGCAGGAAATAACATGTGAGGGTAAATCCTATTCTATATTTCTGATCCGTACCAGAAGACCAATGAACAACATGAAAAATGTAAATAACAATGAGATAAGAATAACATCACCCGTAGTAATAGACTAGGATCCTGTGAAATTGCTTGATTGATTGATGCAAAACCAGTCACATAGACTGAGCTCAAATAGCTGATTATAGTCTCAACTTTCTCCTCCCAACCTACTATTTTACAAAATACTCTACTACCCGCAATAACACAATCCAACCCTTTACAAAATGTTCTCTGGGATTATTTATGTAGAAATTTGCTGAATAATGAAGATTTATCCACCAAGATTATCCCGATCACATACTAATTCGAATTCATATGCAACACGTAATCTCTTCTACTCAGATCATCACACATGCGGAAATAAAACAAGCGGTATGCGATCAAAAGATCATCAAAACATTACACACATTACACAGTATGTATGGGGAAAGCTTATAGCTGAAAACCCCCAGCTATTTTGTATATTAAGATGGAAGAGAACATGTAACAATCTCAGTACAATACTCCTCACAAGTACTCAGTACTATCCCGTGAAGTTACACACAAACTAGCTTGGTTTTGAACAAGTCACAGGTTCAAAACTCATCCACTAATTTCCTGCCTCTATTGTGCAATCAAGGCTGGTCTAATGAGAGATCCAAGGTTCGAATCTCCTTGGCTTGACAGCGCAATCATCATGGGAAATTCCTCCAAGTGTGGTTCAAATCTCATGCACAACTAATATCACAACTGATAGCTATCTCAACCCTTTCATCTACCTCTTTCACTGGTCTCCACTGAACTGTCCATGCACTGTAGTGAACTGATGTGTTCTTGAGTTGAATCATGAGTTAATAATTAATGAATTAAATAATATTTAATTCACTCCACTCATTACTAGTTGATTATCTAGTTAAACTAATCTCAACCAGTTCAACTAAGTTAAACCGAACACAACTCCACCAACTGTCCCATCAACTCCACCAAACTTCTGCCACTGAAGTCCTAACTGAAGTCAACCATGCATGAGCTCACCAAACCCCTAGGAATATCGTAATTCCTCTGTCAGATGCATGAGCCACTTCTGTAGCTCGAACTGAAGTGCTCCAAGAGAGTAAACTGAAGTTTAGAGTCCAAATATTATTAAGGGTAAATAATATTTGACTTTTCTATTTTTAGGATAGGCAGTCTCAAAATAGACTTCGACCTATATGTCTAAAAATACAGGTCCATCTATTTTTACCAACATGACCAATACTCCAAGAATAACATACTGCAACCCCTGGACCATGCTCCATATGTCTAAAAATAGACATAGTCTAAAAATAGACTTTGCGCCAAAAAATAGCCTGCGGGCCCACTTAGTGAAGGCGACTTCATTTCACTAAGCTCCATCATCTTGTTGCATTTTCAACACTCCCTCTCAACAAGATATGGATTATCTGCAACCCCTATCCTGCCTTTGTGGAATTCGAACTTGCTCCTGGTGAGCGCCTTCGTCAAGATGTCAGCATCCTGATCCTCCGTGGGAACATATGAAAGTAACATGATTCTCCGCTGAACACAATCTCTGATATGATGGTACTTGATGTCGATGTGTTTGGATCTATCATGAAATACTGGATTAACCGAGAGCTTGATGCAGCTCTGGTTATCATAATAAATCATAGTAGGCTCCAAGTGTGACCCGAACAATCCGACAAGGATCTTCCTCATCCAAATAGCCTCGCATGCAGCCAAGCTAGCTGCCATGTACTCGGCCTCTGCTGAACTGAGTGCCACGGATCTCTGTTTCCTGCTGTACCAGGAAACTGCTGTCGATCCAATGCTGAAGATACCTCCAGATGTGCTCTTCCGGTCCGTTGGGCTCCCTGCCCAATCTGCATCCGTGAAGCCAGAAAGCCTCACCTCATCCTCCTGTCTGTACCACAGACCATATCCCGATGTGCCACTAAGATAACGCAATACATGCTTGCCTGCCTTCCAGAAGAGCTTGGTAGGCTTAACCATAGCTTGCAAAAGTTGGTTAACAACATAGCATATATCGGGTCGTGTATTGACCAGATACATAAGCGACCCCACCAACTGTCGATAGACAGTGGCATCCACTACCTCCGCTGAAGTAGCATCCTCCTTCCTCCAACCACTAGGAAGAGGAGTGTCAATAGGCTTGCAGCCTTGCATGTTGAACCTCTCCAGAATCTCCCGGGCATACTTGCCCTGAGAAACAAATAGTCCTCCGTTGCGCTGCCAAATCTCCAATCCCAGGAAATAATGAAGGATGCCCAAGTCCTTCATCTCAAACTCTCGTGCAAGATCCTCCTTGCATGAAAGTATCAACTGCTCATCGCCAGTCAAAATCAGATCATCTACATACAATACAATGATCAACAGCTTCCCCTCCACCACAATCTGGTACAGGTTTGGATCCACCTCACTCTTGGAGAATCCAAGCCCGGTGAAGTAGTTGTCTATCCGAGTGTACCAAGCACGAGGTGCTTGCTTCAGCCCGTACAGTGCTCTCTTGAGTCGGCACACATGCGACTCACTGCTGAAGATCTCAAACCCTTCAGGCTGCTCTATGTACACCTCCTCCTCAATAACTCCATTGAGGAACGCAGTCTTCACATCCATCTGATGAATGTGCCACCCCATCTGCGCTGAGAGAGCAAGGATCGTCCGTATGGAAGAGTACCTTGCGACAGGTGCAAAGGTCTCCTCATAATCGATCCTCTCGATCTGTGAAAAGCCACGGGCGACAAATCTCGCCTTGTACTTCTCCACACTCCCGTCAGCCGCCTGCTTCACTTTGTAGATCCATCGCGAACCCACCACTGATTTTCCCACCGGTCTTGGGACAATCTCCCATGCACTGTTCCTGACGATCAAATCATATTCTTCGATCATGGCATCAACCCATGTGGGTTCCTCCACAGCTTCCTCAAAAGAGGATGGCTCCGTCACGACACATTGACTCACAAGAGCCATGTATCCAGTGTATCGATCCGGTGACTGCCTCTTCATACTGTTGTAGGTGGCTTTCTGAGCGGGGCGTCACCAGAGGCGCTATACCAAAAGTTGGCGCTGCATGGGTGGTTTCTTCCACCTCCTGAAATTCCTCTTGTGGCTGATCCACATCCGGAAGCTCCTCCTTAGGAACTAACAGCTCCTCATCTGCATGCAAGTGTAGCTCCCTCTCAAGCGAACACTGCATGGCTTTCTCCTCCTGAAATTTTATATCCCGTCGCACAACAGTCTTGCGACTGTCTGGCACATACACCCGATAGTTGTGAGGTGTATCGGTGTACCCCACAAATATTCCAACTTCAGCAGTTGGATCCAGCTTCCTCCTTGCATCCTTCGTCACATGCATGTAGACAGGAGATCCGAAAATCCGCAAATGGGAAATATCAGGCCTCTTGCCAGAATAAGCCTCCTCTGGTGTACTCATGCCAAGAACCTTGTGAGGACAACGGTTCTGCACATACACTGATGTATTGCATGCCTCAGCCCACAAGTGAAGGGGTAGGCCCTGATCATGCAACATCGCCCGTGCAGCACCCACGATCGTTCTGTTCTTTCGCTCATCCACCCCGTTCTGTTGAGGGTTATGGGGTGCGATGAGCTCTCTCCGAATCCCTTCTGCGCTGCAAAATTCCTTGAATTCAGCCGAGATGAATTCACCACCATTTTCGCTCCTGAGAGCCTTCACATTCTTCCCCGATTCCTTCTCGACCAGTGCTTTGAACTCACAGAACTTAGAGTATGTCTCGCTCTTCTTCTGCATGAAGAAGATCCAGCACTTTCGAGAGAAATCATCAACAAAGATCACATAGTACTTGTGCTTTGCTGTCGAAGCTACTGAGAAAGGACCACACACGTCTATGTGAACTTTCTCAAGGATCGTCGTGGCGCGACTATCCTTCTCGTGAAAGGTGGCTTTCACATATTTTCCCAAGGTACACCCCTTGCACTGATCTGACTGTGCAATAGTGCCCTTAGGAAGCCCAGTAGAAATCTGTTGCAGGATCTTCAAAGCTCCATGGTGAAGGTGGCCCAATCTCCTGTGCCACAGTTCGCCCTCATCATCCTGGCTCACTACTTCTCCCGCTTTGCATGCCATTGTTGCGCAGCCATCTACTTGCAACTGATAAAGGTTCTTGACTCGAACCCCTATCTTCCGGGTCTCACCAATAGTCTTACTGCGCAGGAAAGATTTTCCTTCGCTGAAGACCACATCATACCCCTTGTCTTCCAACATCGCCACAGAGATCAGGTTCTTCATCAATCCTGGAACATTCAAAACTTCCTTCAATATGAAAGGTTTACCAGACTCCCTATCAAAGGAAATGGTACTGATACCAGTCGCACTGTATCTACCATCATCGCCCATCTCGATGTGCACTCCAAGATCTTTTTCCTCCAGATCTGAAAACAGATCTCGATCTCCGGTCATGTGAAATGATGCAACACTGTCCAAGAACCATACTGATCCCATCACACTTGAAACCAAGCATGCGATTAGCGAAAATTCAAGCTCGAACTGCGAGGCCAAAGCCTCTCCATCTGCAGATCTTCCTGCTTGCTTGTTTTTCTTCTTCTGCGGACAATTTGTGGCATAATGTCCGTGCTGGTGACAGTGAAAACACTTCACCTTAGACATGTCTTGCTTCTTGCCCTTAGCACCGGAATGAGAAGTTTTCTTGCTCTTCCCCTTCTTTGCTTTGGCAGCCAAAGCGCAATTTTCTTCATCAGATACCTTTGATGAAGATCCGTCCCTGGTAGTCCTCCTTATCTCCTCTTGCATGAGATCCGCCCAAAGGCGCTCCCATCCCGGCAACTTCTCCCAACCATTGACACTATCTTGATATGAATGCCAAGCCTTTGGAAGACCAAGGAGAGCCAGGTCTACCATGTCCTCTTCTTCGACAGTCACCCCCACACTTCCCAGCTCATCTCTGCATTGAGTGAACTTCGTGAGGTATTTGGCGATACTGTCGCCTTTCTCCATCTTAATGTTTCTAAGCTTATCTTTGAGCTAACTTCCTGTCGCTCTACTGAAGGACCTGCCAAGACTTACATCAACAGGAGAAGCTTTCTCCATAAAGTGCTGGATACAATGTGATCCTCCTTATGCCCCTCCAACAGACCGGACATTTCACACATCTCTTTACAGCCTCTGGAATGTCCTCCACTCTTAGACATCCATATCTACGAACCTTTAGTCCATTATCTAATACCGCTCCATGCCATCTTTCCATAACATATTTGACAACCGCCATTGGGTTTATTCGAAATGCAAAAAACCGCCGCAAAGACATTAACCCTGATCAAGAAAAACTACTGCAAAATTCGAATTCCAAACTCAAAGCTCAACTGCTCTAGATCTGTGAGAACAAATTATTTCTAGCACAGAGATCGACTACAGGGGCATTTACTGGATGTATCACCTTTCAAATGAAAGTTTGGATCCAGAGGCTACCTGGCCCACATGCAGACTCTGTCTATCGAAATAAGTTTGTAATCACTATGATGATCAATCTTTGCTCTGATAGCTCCGATACCATGTAGAAATTTGCTGAATAATGAAGATTTATCCACCGAGATTATCCTGATCACATACTAATTCGAATTCATATGCAACACATAATCTCTTCTACTCAGATCATCACATATGCGGAAATAAAACAAGCGGTATGCAATCAAAAGATCATCAAAAAATTACACACATTACACAGTATGTATGGGGAAAGCTTATAGCTGAAAAACCCCAGCTATTTTTTATATTAAGATGGAAGAGAACATGTAACAATCTCAGTACAGTACTCCTCACAAGTACTCAGTACTGTCTCATGAAGTTACACACAAACTAGCTTGGTTTTGAACAAGTCACAGGTTCAAAACTCATCCACTAATTTCCTGCCTCTATTGCGCAATCAAGGCTAGTCTAATGAGAGATCCAAGGTTCGAATCTCCTTGGCTTGACAGTGCAATCATCATGGGAAATTCCTCCAAGTGTGGTGCAAATCTCATGCACAACTGATGTCACAACTGATAGCTATCTCAAACCTTTCATCTACCTCTTTCACTGGTCTCCACTGAACTGTCCATGCACTGTAGTGAACTGATGTGTTCTTGAGTTGAATCATGAGTTAATAATTAGTGAATTAAATAATATTTAATTCACTCCACTCATTACTAGTTGATTAGCTAGTTAAACTAATCACAACTAGTTCAACTAAGTTAAACCGAACACAACTCCACCAACTGTCCCATCAACTCCACCAAACTTCTGCCACTGAAGTCCTAACTGAAGTCAACCATGCATGAGCTCACCAAACCCTAGGAATAGCGTAATTCCTCTGTCAGATGCATGGGCCACATCCGTAGCTCCAACTGAAGTGCTCCAAGAGAGTAAACTGAAGTTTAGAGTCCAAATATTATTAAGGGTAAATAATATTTGACTTTTCTATTTTTAGGATAAGCAGTCTAAAAATAGACTTCGACCTAAATGTCTAAAAATAGAGGTCCATCTATTTTTACCAAAATGACCAATACTCCAAGAATAACATACTGCAACCCCTGGACCATGCTCCATATGTCTAAAAATAGACATAGTCTAAAAATAGACTTTGCGCCAAAAATAGCCTGCGGGCCCACTTAGTGAAGGCGACTTCATTTCACTAAGCTCCATCATCTTGCTGCATTTTCAACAGCAACAACCAAATTTTCGCAAGAATCTGGTAGAGAACACAACAAACTAATGCACTTATCTTCATCTGAGGTTTTAATAGCAAGAAATAAAAATTAAGTTACTGTAGTATTGAAGACGTTCAGATGCTCTGTCACTGAGTCTCCATCCTTCATCCTCAACTTATATAGCTGTTTCCGCAGGAACGATTTATTCACCAGAGACTTAGATTGGTACAAATTCCCTAACTTGTCCCACAAAGCCTTTGTCATAGCTTCCCCATATACATTCAACAATATTGAATCTGAGATACACAACCGTATTGTGCTCTTTGCCTTCTGATCCAAATTTTCCCAGTCTTCATATGACATTGTCGTTGGTTTAGTATATGATTCTACCACGATCCGCTGATCTTTATCCACCAGTAGATCCTCCATCTTAAGCTTCCACAACTCAAAACTATGACCATTAAATTTCTCGATCTCTATCTTTCCACTGCTCGCCATCTTCTTTCACCACAAGAATCAATCCCGCAGATTTCCCACTGAAAAGGGTCTACCACTAGCCCGAGAAAAAAAACCCTCAGCAGCAAAGGTGTTGTTGGTCGGCTTAATTGTCAGATTAAACCTCTCAATATTAATCATCAATCCAGGAGTCGTAAACGCGAGTTGTACTACGTATTGGCTCAGCTTAATGGTCAGAGTATAAATATATTCCTAATTTGTAATGATAAAATAGATACTGGAATGAAACACACATTTGCTCGCAAATAAACAATCTTGAAAATGAAACTCACTAAACTAATTCCTATCAAGCAAACTCCATACTGCAATTAAACTACAAAGAAATCCTCAATCATGTAACATTCTTACACTTGCATTCTACTTTTTAAATCTCCTATGATATCTTGAAAACCTTAACCTATTTTCTCCTTTCACTAACTTGAAACTAACACTTGAAAACTAAACTTGAGATAAGTAACAGACATACATGTTATTCTAATGATAACTCACACCTTAAAATAACTAGAACTACTCTTCATAACAAATTCAAGATTCCAAATTAACAAAAGACAATCCTAACTATTTCTAAATAAAACTACTTTGCTTCATATAAAATAACACTTAAAATATCCTCTTAAAAATCGCAATAGAAATAATCTATAATAAACCTTCTATTTAAAGATTTTAATCTAAGTGAAAAAAATTATTAAAAAAAAAGCTCACCCTTCGAAATCATGCAACTCATAATGAAAACTAAATCAAAATCATGTAAATCAATGATGAAAACTAAATCACTGCTACCTGCACAATCAAATCTGCATTCAAACTTGCTCTTACAAGGAAATTATTACACTACGAAAACAAGAATAATTCTAATTTAAAAAGAAATTTAATTATTAAGCAAAATCTCGCTATGCATGAACAAATCAAACAAATTAACTAATTCCTCTTCCCTTGTCTAATTGATGGACGAACTCACTAATTATTTGTATCTGAGAAATAAAAAATTAATAATGCTCAGTGCGCTGCCCTCTGCCTTTATAGCAGCAGCGCTCTTGATTAGATGGATCGATGGTTACATGGGATACAATTTTAGGATATTTCATCAATATGAATTAAGCAAAATCAAAACAATAAGATTTAATTCCAAATTTAGTATTGAGCTGGTGTGATCTGGCTTCTAGAAGACTTTGATCCTTGTGCCTTGCTAGTAGATACAACACACATCCAACAACCTTCATTTGGGTGAGAACGATTTCTATTGGAACAAGCAGGCAAACTATGCATTCGTTGTCACCACGCATTCCAGCGGATGAGGCCGGCTAGGGTGCCTACAAACCCGAAACTCACGTGCGTTTTTGGCTCCAGATATTTGTTGTGACAAGAGCTACACAGTTGTATGGTTTGACTGCAAACCCAACTTCACTTCCAACGCTTCCTACAATCCTAGCACCTTCGTGATTTCCAATTTTGCATTGTCTAATGCCAATCAATCTCGTCCTCATATCGATCATAAATTTTGGGCACCGTAAAAGCAACCACATAACATGAATAAAGTAGTGTAAGAAAATTACACCAACTACTAATCAGATATGCATGCAATAACCAAGAAAAAACTCTTTGTGTGTCTAACAGATGAAACTAAGCATATAAAATCTGAAAAACGATTGGCTTCAGTTCTGATAAAAAAGGTCGTATTGAAAATTTCTTCTTCAGGAACCAGCTATCAATATCACAAATGTCGTGCCATAGAGGGATATAGTCCAGTGCGATTTCCAGTACTAGTGTCTATGGCAGAAATGTTTGACACCAATCTGTGTGTTATTTCTTCACACTCGGCCTGTTCATGCATCAAGAGTAGTAGTACAGTGAAATTGCTTCCCTGTGTAATGATTTCGTCTCCTTGTCCCCTCACTCTATCGAGCTGCGCGATTGTGTTCTATTTGAGAGTTTAGAAGTCGATCGACCGACAGCTTCTCAATTACCCATTGACTCACTGGAGGGGCGGAGTGCCTGGATTTTGAGTTAAAAGAAGTGTAGTTCAATCATTTTTACATTCACTTCAATGTGTTCGTCTCCCTAAAAATATTGGGCATTATTCCTTATGTCAATGGTGTGACTTTTTTTTAACCTCAGGAATCAGCGAGTCATCAACACCATTCTTGTGACAATGGAGGTGCGATGAATCAAACTCAAAACATTCTCAAAACATTCTCAACAAAAGAGCATTCATCATTTGCTCAAACATTCTCAAAGCTGAAGGATGATCCACGTTCTCTAAATCATAAGATGCATCTTCCATGTCCAGATCAAGTTTAGCATGGTTAAATTCACTAGCCAATATAGTTCTGAAGCTTTCATAGCATCAACCAGTTGTCATTCTCAATATTATTTGGAAACATTTTTGTCAAATAAACTGATGTTCAACTCAAATAATGTGACAATGTTGATGCTAAAAATGAGACTACAAGTGTAACAGGGGACAAAGAAGATAATCTTAACCTCGGTTTCGCCAAGGATAGAGAATATGCCACCAAGAAGGCACTTATTAATGAAAGTATTACACACAAATACCTTCCAAACTAATTAACAAAAGGAATTTACAATAAATATTTATTGTTCCTAATGCCTCTAATTAACAATAGAATGGATAACAATGATTAAAATACTAGGTACAACCGTGTATCTATTCAATAAAAACCATAAAAATTTGGACAAAGATGCAGCTCAACATCCCCCCACACCGAACTTCTTGCACATCCTCGTGCAAGCCAAAACTATAAGACAGTGAAATAAGGTAGGGAAAATTTCAGCAATGATTTTAGCAAGGATGAAGATGTCTGACATTGTTATTACTATTACATTACTAGCTAAAACCATGTGAAATGATAAAATAAGATCAGGTACCAAAAGTAACATTTATGGAGAAAATGGTTTTTGCAGATACTTGTTACCTTCTCCCAAATGGATTCCACATTTTGTTTATGCCCAAAGTCTTATGATGAAAATCAAATTTTGTTGAAAAATTGCAGTTTCAAAAGGAATAACATAAGATTCATGTACCTATTATAACAATCTCATACCTAGGTCATGCAACACATATTTAGAGGCAACTATAATCAATACGCATTGTTGGCAACCAGCACCTTGTGAGTAGTCACCATTGAGTAATTTGTCACTTTGAATACCATGAGAATTAAAGTGAATTATGATACTAATCATCAACCTCTTTATTTGAACACTCTAAATTTCGTTGTCATCTAGATTTAAAATTGAATGTCCTCTTAATCTAGTACAATGAATATCCTTCCCTAAGGGTACCACTTCATTAAAGATTCTTCAATTTTTGAAAGATAGAACTCAAAGCATCATATTCAAATTGTCTTAAAACCATTGTCCAAGAAAAATGATGAGTCTTAGGGAAATATAAGGATAACCAAACAAATCATAGTATGTAGTTAACTTTAATACCACAAACATGGCCCTGCTTCCTGCAGGTGTCCATAACCTCGACAGGGATGTCTTTTAACCTAGCGAAATGTCAGTATCCCACTTACTAGATATAGATTCAGAGTTAGCTTATTTGCCTCTTTAGATGAAGGCCATTGTCCTGGCTTGGTAACCAGCTGATGGCAATGCCACTCACAAGAAGTAACATGGATGAACGCGTGGACTGTCAGATCTTCGTGAAAATGGACGACGATGGCGCGATCTAGGGAATACACGGGGACGACGCGTACGCTGAAGATCTAATGACCACTGTTCGATCAATTGAGATCGATGGCTGAGGCTGAGCCCGATGGACATATGGAAAAGGCACCTTTGGAGCTAGCGGGCGGTTCCAGGATCAGGTTATATGGGGAAAAAAAAAGGAGAGGGGCTTAGCGGGGAAGGGGCTAGGACCCATATATGCGAAATTTATCATTTTAATTCAATTTTAATGCGTTTTCGGGCCCAAGGAAGGTAACGATAGGGAGGTGAAGTGGGGATCTAGGGAAACAAAGGGTGATAGTGAAATTTAAAGGGGATTTCAAGGGGATTTTAGAGGATTGACAGGGGAGAAATGGGGGAAACAAGGGGACTTTGACAAAGGGGAGTGAAAGGGGAAAAATGTGGAATTGGCAGGGGACAAGGGGTAATAGTAGGCCTTTTGAGGGATGAACCAGCAGAGAGAAATTATATTAGGAAAAGCACTAAGAGACTTCAAGGATGATGAATTTTCAAGGGAAAGGAGTTCCTTGAAGGCTCCAAAACAATCTAGCCCCCAGCTTGCTTGTCAATAATTTCATTAGGGGGGGCTAACATGATCAATAAATTTGGCCTCTATTTGAATGCTTTGAGGCACAGGTGGCTTTGTGGTAGCTGAGAGGAATAAATTTTCCTCTGATGTGGCGGTGGAGGCCTTTCTGTTTGATAAACACTTACGATTTTCTTTAACTGTGTTTTAATTTGGAGGATTAGGCTTTTGATAATCAATCTTAGCCGTAATCCCCAAACTGTCTTCAATATTCTGTTCTGCTGTGTTTTGTCTTCGACACTGATACTCTTTTAATTTGATTTAAATAACATTGTGTCTTGTTGATGTGCAAGCCGTGCAGGGCTCATATGGCATCAATGCCTCATGAAACATTGACGAGATGTGGAGTTTGAGCCCTGCGAATGGTTCCCTTTGATGAATCAAAGGCGCGAGAATCGTCATTCCCAGCCTTCGACTTTTCTTTTAATCCATTGAAACCTGCAAAATACGAAACTTATATTATAAAATCCTGCATTATTGGGTAAATTGCTTCAGAGAGCAGGGTCATTGGATGGCATCATCCAACGGTGTAGATATGTCTGTGAAGGTCACAAGGAGAGCAAAGGAAGAAATAAGCTAGAACTGTTGATTGCGCAGAGATCAACGATGGGGATTACGCGTTAAAATCCTCTTGGTGGAAGGCAAAGGGCGATGAAACCATGAGGGAAAGATCTGGGACCGTCTGATCTGGACATGTGGACGACCCAGGTACAATCAGAGGACTCATGATCGGAGGAGGAAAGAGGGAGGGTGTAACGAAAATCTCTGACGCGACTAGATGCAGACCGTTGATCTGAGGGCCAGCTCAATGGTGGGGAATGAATCGGGAATCAGCGATCGGAGGTGGGCTGATGTGATGGTGTGATCGGGGAAGGCCGATGTGATTGTGCAATCGGGGAAGGGCGATGTAATTGTGCGATCGGGCCATCGCAATCAGAGTTGGGGGAAAAACATTAAAAATGCACCCAAAGGAAAACTCCGATGCGATAAGCACTAGCTGTTTGATCGGTTTAAGATCAACGGTGGAAATTATCTCAACTATGATACTCGCGGAAACCCTTTAAACGTTATGAGAAACCCAAAATTTAATAAATACAAAGGTTTTATGCTTGGGGGCGGGTTATATATATATGAAAATGGATAGGCGCCCGAGTGCTTTATATATAAAGGGCCAATCGTAATCAGAAGTTCGGGCCTTCGGGCTTTTCAATCTAACCATTTGGAATCCTCCGATGCGATTAAGCGCCTTGGGAATTTAACCTTTGGTCCCGGGCATGAGTTATATGAATGAAGTTGAGGCTGTGGAGTTTAATATGACGGGCTAATCGCATCGGAAGTTTTGATGCGGTCTTTTCAATCTACCCAATTTTACATTAAAAAACATAACTCTGCCGCATTAGACCAAAACTTTGGGTAAAATGGTTTTTTGGATTTACAAAGGAAAAAATGAATTGGGAATGAATATTTATAATGTTATAGCACCCGACTACGGGCACAAGGGTTTATGAAGCGATAATATGATCGGGGGATATGAAACAGAGGGCTAATCGCAATTGGAAAACTTTATGAGGCAAAAAGACTTGCGCGCTGCGTTTTGTTCCAATGCGATAAGCGCTTGGATGGCTAGCACTTGGTTCCAGCACCAAGGCGTATGGAGGGGAAGTGGTAAGGAATTAGCCCAAGGGGGCTTAAGTCTTTATACAAAAATATGTATTTTTCAAGAAAATTTTCAAGTTTTTCAATGGATTTGGGGGTTTCGGAAGAGTTCAAAAAGGAGTTTTAAACTCTGTAAAAAAGGATTTTATGAAAGGGGAAAAGGGGAAAATGAGAAAATATAGAATTTTCATGAGAATGAAAGGGGTAGAAAATGAGGTTAGTTTTGAAGTGGAAGGAGGGGAAAATGGTGTTTGCAGCAATATTTTCTCTCATGGAATCAACAGAATTTCTGATTTATAAATGGAAACAACAGTGATTGAAACAAGGGCATGATTTCTTCAAGAGTCTTCAAGAGATAACACTTTTTAGTAGTAAAATTTGTTCCTTGAAGACTCCAAAAATGTTTTAGCCACCATTTGATATGACAAATTTTATAGGTGGCTAACAAGTTGTACACAACCTTCCTTGTTTCTAGGTTCCAAAGCTTATCACCTTTTAAACCATCCTTATACCTAATAAAGATGCACCTTTCATATTTATTCTCCAACTTGGTCCTTTTCTCCTTTGGAACATGTACATATGCATCACATCCAAATACCCTCAAATGTGAAAGAGAAGGTTTCTTACCAGTCCATATCTCATGTGGAGTCTTACTCTCCTACGCTAATGAAGGTGATATGTTAACCAGGTAACATGTAGTCTCCACTACCTCTTCCCATAATTCATGTCCTAACCTGACACCACTAAGCATGTTTCTTGCATTTTCCACAATGTCCTGTTCATTCTTTCCGAACCTCCATTTTTTTGAGGTGTGTATGGAGTAGTCTTCTACCATGCTATACCACACTTCTTACAAAATTCTTCAAATTCCTTCTTTCGGAACTCTCCATCATTAACTTTCCTCAACACATTTATCTTCTTCTCTGTCTGGTTTTCCACTAGAGCCTTAAATTATTTAAATCTGTTAAAGACTTCAGATTTCTTCCTCTGGATATATATCTATGTGTTCCTTGAGAATTCATCTATAAATGACACATAGTATGCAGACTTACCCAATGATGGATTCGACATAGGTCCAAACACATCACTCTACAAAAGCTCTAATATCTTGTTCACCCTCTTAGCATCAGAAGGGAAACTCATCTGATTATGCTTCCCATATACAAAATGTTAATAGAAATTGAAATACAGAGAAAAATTAGACATACCTTATACCATACCATTACCATGCAATATTTGAAGGCCCTTCTCTCCCATATGTCTAAGTCTTTGATGCCATAGCCTGGTCTTTTATCCAGAGACCACTATGATTTCTGCTCCACTTTCAGGAACCACAGAACTGTTGCACCCATCAATAATAATGCTACCCATAATCTTATACAGAGTTCTAATCCGAACTCCCCACATCAATACTAGTGCTCCCAAAACCATCTTGCAGGTATTTTTCTCTAACGTTGTTTTTACAATAGCATCATCCATCTTGCTTACAAAAATAATATTTCTAGCCAATGTAGGAATATGCAGAACACCAGGAAGTGTTCTAATCCTTCCATCTTGCAATTTGAGCTTGAATTTTCCATGTCCGATGATTCTAGCCTTCCTATCATCCCCTAAGAAGACATCACCACCATAATATTTCTCATACTCGCAAAACCACTCCCTATGGGGAGTGAAGTGAAAGGATGCACCTGAGTTAATCAACCATGCCTCATGATATTCATGTGTATTTGAATAAGAAGCCAAATATACATCCCCTGATCCGAGTAAATTTCGCTACCCTTTAAACCAAGACATTTTACTTCGGCTGATGTGTTAGAATTTCATTTTATCAAAGAATTAATGAACATAACTGCATGTTGTAAAGAAGAGGAACATAACAAGCATTAGCAACATAAGATATTGATAACAGAGTTCGTCCCGGAGGGACTACATCTCCGGGCCTCGGTGTCAAGATGGTATAGGCCACTGCATTAAGTGTTGGAAATATTGATGATGTACAAGGATGGTATTTTCTCTGTCATACAAGGAAAATTACCTCATGCAGGAGTGGCTGGACCTCTCCACGAGATGTTCTGCTACAGGAACTCTCATTCACAAAAAGGACTCCTATCATCATTACAATCTCACTTAATGGTGACTAAGAGTATCCCGTCGAACATGGAAACAAAGGGATCTCAAACAACATAAAAAAATCCATGATAGAAATTACATCTCACATCAAGAACAAAACAATATCCCACATCAAACATCAAACAGGGATCTATACAACACAATGCATCTCATAGAAAACACACAAAGAAGTACATGATCACACTGCATATACCTCACATCCTGGAGCTATCTGAAGAAAATGATGATAAATTTTTGGATCTGGTTATACTATCAATCTCGTGGCGTCGAATATCCTGAAAATGACTGCTCACACATTGAATGCTGACACTTGCAACTTCACTTTGAAAAGTGGCCGAAAAATGGAATGGTCAAATGGAAAATCTGAATACACCATCAGATTCGTGGCATCAAATAGTGCAAAATCGATTATCAAAATTTTTAATTATGACAATGTTAGATCCTGGGGCTACATGAATCTTTTAGATTCCCCCAAGATTCTTGATCCTCATGTTTTGAAGAGAATCTTCTAAACCGCTGCTCAAATGGCGAATTTGGACGCACCATTGCGCTCCCTACGAAATTATGGTTAAAATGCATATAAATTTCAATAAATTATAACATAGAGAAATTTTATCTTCTTGGAATCAAAATATTCCCTTGGCATCAAAATATTCCCTCGAACTGCATGAATCATCCTGCCTCGAACTACATGTATGTTTGCCTTCCAACCTGGCCTGGGCACACTGGTCAAATCCTAACCCCACCATAATAGGCACTGTGATATTGTATTTCTTTTTTTTATAAAAAAAAAAGCAGGTGGGCGGGTCCGCTCCATGCGGCCTGACCCCACCCATTCATTGCATTGTCGTTGTTTTCATATTTTGGGAGCGAGGTTCTGCGGGGTGGCGAGGTTGACCCCCCCAACCATTTCTTTATATTAATACATATATGGCGGTTGGTGGCTCCGGGGGTGGCAGGGTGATGGCCGCCGATCACCCATAAAATATTACTTTTTTGTTACAACATAACCGTGTAGTGGGGTGGCAGGGGTGGTGGATCGCCACCCCCCTTTTTTTTAATATATTTTTTGTTTTTTTACAACAAAGAAGGAATTTTAAAAAACCCCAAAATAGGCCGAAGGGGACAAATTAGTTATCCAATCAATCTTCCCAGAATTTGGCCGACGGTGGCTGGAATCCGGTGGCTGGGCTTCTGCGAAAATATGTCCTCTTTAACCTATCATGTCACCTGGACAGTCCTAGAACTTAGACTGCCTCTAACCTATGCATACAAACTCAGTTTAACGAACCATTTGCACCATTGCGATCAGGACGACAAGATATTCTATCTGAAGCATATTTTTCCACATTTATGTCACTTTTGTTTTTTATCTTGCATAAGCCCTCTTTGTCCTATGTGTGTCTTTGGAGCCACCTGGATCCTTCCTCCCCACTGAGGATCTTTTGATCCTCCAAAATCATCAACAATAATTTGCAACTCTTGTGTAAAATTTCTGCACCATAAGTGTCCTATAAAAGGTCACCCTTCCATCTCTTTCACCTTTGTTCTTTGGAGCCTTAAGTGATGAGTCGACACTTGCATCCTCTGCAAACATGTAGCACAATCTCCTGCAAATTACATGCTCATTTATGACCACTATGACCCACACATTCCCATACTTTCCACGATTTTATAACACATACTCAGTGGTCAAGTTTACACCAAAATGGAACTAATAATACCCTAGCTATTACAATGCCAAAAACATCATTTTTCATTTCGAAGTGATAGAAAACACATCATCACTTTTACATGAAAGAAATGCATCTCATGATTTACAAGACATGGCCATGACACACTAGAAAAACCATTTCAACAAAGTGAACCATAATGAATGTGGTGGATTTTCTTGTTGAACATTTTCACTAACTATTTCTGCATGGGCACTTTTTCCTTAAGACGTTGCTCTAGATGGAGTCTCCAACACGTGGCTCTTTGATGGCCACTTCAGTCACAATGGGTGCAAAAGGTCTTTCTCCTCCAAACCTGCTTAACCAATTTCTTTCCCTGCTATGGAGAAGGCTTTTCATGCCTCATCCTCCTTTGTGTTGCCATTATTTTCCAACACTCATAAATGACATGGTTACCTAAACTAAAAAAATTACAAGTTTTCTTATGCCATGATTTACGTTCATGTTTAGCAACATTCTTATAATCAAAATGAACTCGAGAATATTGAGACTTGTTATACCTTCCCTAGAGCGATCTTTGTGATGAGAGTTTGCCTCAGCTTTTTCATTGCAACATTCACTTCCATGGGATGATGGTAGAGTGTGCCCATCAATCCTCTTCCCTGGTGAGTTCAACAATTTATGTTTGTTTTTTATTTCCTTCGAATATCCTCCTTCAGTGTATCCAAAACCTGCGTAGCAAGGTCTCCGCACAACCTCCAATGGTTGGGTTATGCCTTGGCCAAAAATGCCAAGTCCTCCTCCTTGGTACCTCATCTTGGTAAGGAGCCTCATGTCGGTTCCGGTAATGGGTATCTCCACACTTCCAACAGAAATGATATCATGTGAAGATGAAATGGAAGATTCTGCTATTGATTTTGAAACAAGTGAAGAAGGCTTATCTAAGCCTTCGTTGCGCTTCACTTCCTCCAAGGCCTTTGTCGTGACGTGTAGCTGAAGCTACAATCGCTGATTCTGCTCCTTCTCTTCATGTAGGAGTGTATTCTATGCTTCATGATCAGCTTGAAGACTTTTGTTGTTGCGCTTCAATTCCTCCAATGCCTCTGTCGTGGCTTGCAATTGAAGTTGCAATCAATGTTTGTCCTCCTTCTCATCTTGTAGAAGTATTTTCAACTTAGTGTTGTTTGCTACCTGTTTCTCATAAGCTTCGTACAAAATTTCCACCTTTTCGAACACCTTGGGATGGTCTCATACATGTCTTTGAAATCCTCCATTGCTCAACTCAGTGAATGTTCAATGGTTCATGCCTACAATCCAAATCAGCAAGAAGACCGCTCTAATACCACTTGATCTGAGTAAATTTCGCTATCCTTTAAACCAAGACCTTTTACTTCGGCTGATGTGTTAGAATTTCATATTATCAAAGCATTAATGAACATAAATAAACACAACCACATGCGGTAAAGAGGAGGAACATAACAAGCAGTAGGAACATAAGATATTAATAACGGATTTCGTCCAGGAGAGACTACATCTTGAGGCCTCGATGTCAAGATGGTGTAGGCCACTGCATTAAGTGTTGGAAATAGTGATGATGTACATGGATGGTATTTTCTCTATCATACAAGGATAATTATCTCACGTAGGAGTGGCTGGACCTCTCTATGAGATGTTCCGCTACAGGAACTCTCATTCACAAAAAGGACTCCTATCAGCATGACAATCTCACTCAATGGTGACTAAGAGTATCCCACCAAACATGGCAACAAAGGGATCTCGAACAACATAAAACAATCAATGATAGAAATTACATTTCACATCAAGAACAAAATAAGATCCCACATCAAACATCAAATAGGGATCTATACAACACAATGCATCTCATAGAAAAGAAGTACATGATAACACTGCATATACCTCACATCCCTGAGCTATCCGAAGAAAAGGATGATAAACTATTGGATCTGGTTGTACCATCAATCTCGTGGTGTCGAATATCCTGAAAACGACTACTCACACATTGAATGCTGACACCTGCAACTCCACTTTGAAAAGTGGCTAAAAAATGGAATGGTCAAATGGAAAATCTGAATACACCATCATATTCGTGGCATCGAATAGTGAAAAATCAACTGTCAAATTTATGAATTCTGACAAAGTGAGATTCAGGGGCTACAGGAATCTTTTAGATTCCCCCAAGGTTCTTGATCTTCATGTTCTGAAGAGAATATTCTGAACCTCTGCTCAAAGGGTGAATCTAGGCGCACCATCGCGCTCCCTGCGAAATTCTAGTTAAAATGCATATAAAGTTCAATACATTATGACACAAAGAAATTTTACCTCCTTGGAATCAAAAGATTACCTTGGCATCAAAATATTCCCTTGAACTATCTGCACCATCCTGCCTCAAACTATGTGTCTGTCTGCCTTCTGAGCTAGCCTGGGCACACCAGTGCAAAGAGAGGTTTAAGTATAAAATTTGGGCGGATAAACAAACATTAAGGTTGGTTGGCGTCATGGTAAATAAGGCAAGTTCGTTGGAGGGAGGTCGGGGGGTAAAATCTTGACCCCTCCATAATAGGAACTGTGATATTGTATTTGTTTTTTAATAATAAAAATCGGGTGGGTAGGTCTGCTCCACGTGGCCCGACCCTGCGCATTCACTGCATTGTCGTCGTTGTGATATTTTGGGAGTGGGGTTCTGCGGGGTGGCGGGGTTGACTACCCGCCCCCCAACCATTTCTTTATATTAATACATATATGGTGGTTGGTGGCTCTAGGGGTGGCGGGCTCGTGGTCTCTGAACCCCCATAAAATATTTTTTTTTGTTATAACATAACCGTGCAGTGGGGTGGCGGGGGTGGTGGCCTGCCACCCCCCTTTTTTTAATATATTTTTCATTTTTTTACAACAAAGAAGGGATTTTAAAAATACCCGAAAACAGGCTGAAGGGGACAAATTATTTATCCAACAAATTTTCTTGGAATCTGGCCGGCGCTGCTCAGAATCCAATGGCCGAGCTTCTGCGAAAATATGTCCTCTTTGCCCTGCCATGTCACCTTGTCAACCCCAGAACTTTGACTGCCTCTAACTTTCGCATACAAACTCAGTTTGACGAACCGTTCACACCGTTGCAATCAGGATAGCGATATATTCAGCTTGAAACTGTGTTTGACACCTTTTTGTCACTTTGATTTTTGAGCTTTCATAAACCCTCTTTGCCTGTGTGTGTCTCTAGAGCCACATAGATCATCCCCACTTTCATTTGAGGTGGTTTTCAGCTCTACAGAAGGATCATTATCATATCCCTTTCATTCTCAAGAGATTTGGATCTACAGTCCTTTTTTAAGTTCCCTTCCTTTCCACATTTCCAACACACCTTTACAAGCTTTCCTGGAGATTTAGATCTCCATCTAAATTTTGATCTCCCACTCGAGAAATTATTTTTGTTTGTGTTTTGTTACCTTCCTCGTACATACAAGGCATCTCCATTCCAGCCCTCCATATTTTTCCGTCTCATTTCCTCCAACACCAAGGCTGAGAAAATTTCATCAAAATTCAAGGTAGTTGTATTGCTACCTATTGCAACAACCAAACTATCGCAAGAATCTGGTAGAGAACACAACAAACTGATGCACTTATCTTCATCTGAGGTTTTAATAACAAGAAATAAAAATTAAGTTACTGTAGTATTGAAGACATTCAGATGCTCTGTCACTGAGTCTCCATCCTTCATCCTCAACTTATATCGTTGTTTCCGCAGGAACGATTTATTCACCAGAGACTTAGATTGGTACAAATTCCCTAACTTGTCCCACAAAGCCTTTTTCATAGCTTCCCCATATACATTCAACAATATTGAATCTGAGATACACAACCGTATTGTGCTCTTTGCCTTCCGATCCAAATTTTCCCAGTCTTCATACGACATTGTCATTGGTTTAGTATATGATTCTACCACGATTCGCTGATCTTTATCCACCAGTAGATCCTCCATCTTAAGCTTCCACAACTCAAAACTATGACCATTAAATTTCTCGATCTCTATCTTTCCACTGCTCGCCATCTTCTTTCACCACAAGAATCGATCCCGCAGATTTCCCACTGAAAAGGGTCTACCACTAGCCCAAGAAAAAAACCCCTCAGCAGCAAAGGTGTTGTTGGTTGGCTTAATTGTCAGATTAAACCTCTCAATATTAATTATCAATCCAGGAGTCGTAAACGCGAGTTGTACTACGTATTGGCTCAGCTTAATGGTCAGAGTATAAATATATTCCTAATTTGTAATGATAAAATAGATACTGGAATGAAACACACATTTGCTCGCAAATAAACAATCTTGAAAATGAAACTCACTGAACTAATTCCTATCAAGCAAACTCCATACTGCTGTTAGCCACCTATAATATTTTGTTATACCAAAAGGTGGCTAATACTTTTTGAGCCTCCAAGAAACAAATTTTATCACTAAAAATTGTTGGCTCTTGAAGAATCCTTGAAGGCCTCATGCCTCTGTCCAAAATCTTCATTTACTATTCCCATTTCATGCTCTGAAATTCTGCTAATTTCATAAGAAGATACTGCTGAAGAACCATCATTTTCGCCCTTCTCCCACTCAAAACTAACCTTCATATGCTCCCCTTTTTCTCCGTAAAATCCCCTTTGTTTTCATGATTCATTTTCTCCCCTTCATGAAAATCACTCTTATTAAGGTTGAAGACTCATTCTTTAGCTTTACCGAAACCCCTCAAATAATCCACAGGACTTTATAATAAAGACTTTATGTTATAAAGCCCTACCCTTCTAACCACTTCCCCTTTCTCATACCCCGCCATACGTTATTATATAAACTTTATTATAAATTTCGTATCATATAATATATGGCCCACTGCTTATCGCAAATCGCATATCTCGCATTATCGCATTTTCCATGGTTTGTTCAATTGACCCATCGCAAAAACTTGTGATGCAATCGTTCCGCTCGATCGCAAATCGCGTAATCGCGATTTCGCATTTCGTTGTTTACGTCCGTTTGATCCATCGCAGATATTTACGATGCGATTCGATCGCGTCGCAAATATTTGCGATGCGACCGCCCGATCGCAGTTTCTCTCCGTCGCATAATCCGCCCATCGCATATTCCCCCCTCCATCGCAAATCGCAAATCGCATTTTTCGTGAAACCCCTGATCACTCATCGCAAATATTTGTGATACGATTTTGCGATCCTTATTAACCTCCTCTATATAAAATCTCCACCGTTGGATGCAGCCATCCAACAGTCCCAATCTTTCACGCCTTCCGAAGCAGTTTTAACCTAAAAACGCAGGATTTCTTAATTGTTTTTGTGTTTTGCAGGTGTTTTTGGTTTCCCATTATATAATGAAGGAGAGCCAAGGGTTGGGAAAGACGTTTCTTGTGCCTTCGAGCTATTACAGAGAACCATTCACAGAGTTAAATTTAAATGATTTATCAATGTTTCATGAGCGTTGATAGCATAAAGAGCTCTGTGCGGCCCTGCACATCGACAAGACACTGTTTTATTCAAAAGAATAGTTAAAGAGTATCAATTTTGAAGATAAAGCACAACAGATGAAGATTGAAGATAGTATTACGAGGATTACGGCTAAGATGGTCATCAAAATCCTAATCCCCGACCCAAAACACATTTTAAAGAAAACCTAAAGTGTTTTATCAGACAGAAAGCCTCCACCGCCACATCTTGAGGCAAATTGATTCCTCAGCTACCACAGAGCCACCTGTTGCCTCAAACCTTTCAAAGCAGAGGCCGAAGTTATTGAAGAAAATCAGATATTCGCCTCCAGCACAGCCAGGGAGTTACTTCTGCAAGGAAATAAATGCAAAACTATCTGCAGAAGTTACTCCAAACGTACACGGAGCCTCAAAGTCAAATAAAGCTCCCACCGAGCTTGATTCATAAATGTAAAATAGTTAATACAGTGATCCACCTGTAAAATTCTCCATCGAGCCCCTCAAAGGGCCGAGAAGTCTTGAATCTGTATTTATTGTCTTAAAAGATATTATCTCAGATCTTTTCCCCTCAGTCTTCAATAAATACCTCAGTAGAAGATGAGAAATTGTTGGTTGAGTTGCTTACAGAGCTTTGAAATACATTTGAGCCTAAACTCCTGATTGTAAATAGTGTTCACTGGCCCTTGGAGCTCTGCTTGTGATAGATTAGTTAGGCTGAATAGTGAAGATGATTGCTGAACTGAAACATTGGACTTGAAGACTGTAACCGGTTTGACATCAATATAAAAGTTGTTTCTTGGGATCTTGGTCTATGTCATTGGTGAAGTGCATCTCTCTTTGTTATTGTTTCCCTTCTATTTATGCCATATTGTTCATATTCCTCTGTGAAGGACAGTTTAAACAGGGTTAGGATCTATTGTATACCAGTAACCTTCTCTGGCTGAGAAATCTTTATCTTAATGTTTTCCTCAAGTTTGTTTATTTAAGAATGATTCAATACTGTTTAAACAGTTAGGAATGTTGGCGTTCCCTCGTCCTTCTGTTTACATAAACATTGTTCTTGAATGTGATTTCCATTATTTGCTATTAAAGTTAGACTAGAGAAGATATGGTTTGCCCTGATTCCTAGATTCTTTTCTTCAAAGGTAGATTCTGAAAGTTTCCCTTGGTGTTGACTGAAAGCAGACTAGGTTTAAAAGTACTTTATCTGATCTTAAGTCACACTTTGTTTCTCTTATGTTTTTTCATACTTTCTGAAGGTAATTATGTGGATTACTGGATTGTTTGTCAATTAAGCCGCTTTAATAGAACTTGCCCAAGAATTTTATGGTTAGCCCTATCCTTTGTTGGTTTTAAACAGTTACTTAAGAGGCTTTTCTTGTTTGGACTGACTATAAATCCTCTGAGAAATTATTATCAGTTTCCACCCCTCCAACACTTTATTGTTTCCATCCCATCACTCTAATCTCAATAATCTTATGGTATAGATTACTTGCCCCTTGGATCATTCTTGATGTTGTTGTTCAATTAAAGCCCTGTTATGACTCCATAGCCCAATGGACTAAAACCCAGCGTTATATCTATCTCTTAGCCATAGCTGTTCTTCCCTCTTGCAACTTCTCACCTTTGAAAATCTTTGCATTCAGGACTTTCACCTCGAACAGTAATCATGCTCAACCATCCAAAACAAAACAAAACCCTTGGCCTTCATAACTAGCCTAATATCATTACCCTAAACTTCAAAGACAAATCCATCTTTGTAAACATTGGAGAGATCCCTCTCCGGATTCAGGAGGGCTAGATCCTAGAATCCCAAAGTTGGTTGAAACGATGTTAACTCTGTGATCGGACTTTTACCAATCTTGCTTATTACAGAGGCCTAACATTTCTGGTGACTCCGCTGGGGAATTGAGTTGAGTTTTCGCCTTTTTTCCATTTTATTTTCACAGAAAAATTTGTGAGTAAGAAGCAGTCATTTCAAGCACTACCACAGAAATGGTAATCATGATGAAACTTGTTTGAATCAGTGACAAGTTAGGTCAACCCTAGGATTCTGATAAGGCTTCATATAACCTTGAAAAAAAACAGCTAGCTTAGCCATAAGAGTAGAGTGTCTTTGTCTCATAACCTTAGCTAAGTTTTGAAACAGAGTTAGGATATTCTTAAAAACCACACTACTAAAAACAACTCAGAAAAACCTAAAAAAAATTTCAGATTGGTATTCAATAAACATGGTGGTGGACCATAAAACCTTTTACCTCCAAAGGAGCTAAAAACTTCCACTTGGCGACTCCACAATCCTTAACAGACCTTAAGACTCCATTGGGAAGAACCCTTATCATCATAACATCATTTAAAACTCAGTTAGAGGACTGTAGGATTAAATTTGCGTAAACAGATTAGTTAACCTCTTAAAGATTGTCATATCTGGTTGAACTTGTCTTGTTTATTCGGGTCTAAAAACACAACATAGTGGCTTCTAGAAAGATTCACACTAGATCCCATCCTGACCCTAATCCACCTGAGATAGTTGATGACCCAGAAAGTATCCTTTGGAAGTCTCCTAAGGTTAAATTATCAACTGTTTTCAGATCACCCTTGAGAGCTAAATCAGTCCCTGAAAATCTTTCGGCCCTACAACAATCACAAGTTGACTTAGTAAATCCATTCAGAACTAGGTCATTTGATGATATAATACAACTAGACTCTGAGTCTTCACTTTCATCCCCGGAAACAAGTGAACATCTTGGTAGCAGGGAAACAACACCTCCTGATTTACATTTTCTTCTTAACTTAGGTGTCTCTCATCCAAGATCAGCTCAACAATCTACTGCTGTTCCACCCACTTCTGTTCATCCTTCATCCACTGTTCAAACCACTTCATTTCAGCCCACCCCACCTCTTGTAAATCCACCCCCACCACATATCATGGCAGCATGGTATGCTCCCTTAGTCCTTCCTGTACCATTAGTCAATCTTCCACAGGACTATCAGTCCAAAATTCCATTATATGATGCTAGCAATACTACGACAGCATCACAACATGTGGACAAGATGAATGACTACTTTGACAGAAATGAAATTGATGACGATTCTATCAAACTCAGATTATTTGCTCAAAGCTTAGGGGGAGACGTAAGAAAATGGTTTAAAGGCTTAGCCCCCCATAGTATAAATGATCTCCAAGGCTTCCATCAAACATTCTTAAACAAATGGGAAGTGAGGAAGAATTCTCTCCAAGTCCTTGTTGACTATAACAATCTCCACAGGAATCCAGGGGAAAGTGTACAAGCTTATTGCACTAGATTTAACAGTGTGTACAATGCACTCTCCCCTGAATTAAAACCTCCACAAGGTTCAGCTTTCAACAAGTGTCCTGAAGGCTTTGACGCTGATATGACCTATTCACTAAGAGAAAGAGATTTTGCAACCCTTGAAGACATGCAAAGGGGTGCTCTTTCTGTGGAAGTAAACTTGATGGAGAAGAGAGCAAGGATGAAAGCTGAAAAGAGGGTATCTTTTAGAGAGGAGTCCACACCTTCTACTTCCAACTCAAATATGGAAAGGATGATGGAAGAGATGATGAAAGAGATGAGCATAATTAAAAGAGCACAAGCAAGTCAAAATCAAACTACTCCTCAAAACAAAACCCTTGGCCTTCATAACTAGCCTAATATCATTACCCTAAACTTCAAAGACAAATCCATCTTTGTACACATTGGAGAGATCCCTCTCCGGATTCAGGAGGGCTAGATCCTAGAATCCCAAAGTTGGTTGAAACGATGTTAACTCTGTGATCGGACTTTTACCAATCTTGCTTATTACAGAGGCCTAACAACTGCAATTAAACTACAAAGCAATCCTCAATCATGTAACATTCTTGCACTTGCATTCTACTTTTTAAATCTCCTATGATATCTTGAAAACCTTAACCTATTTTCTCCTTTCACTAACTTGAAACTAACACCTGAAAACTAAACTTGAGATAAGTAAAAGACATACATGTTATTCTAATGATAACTCACACCTTAAACTAACTAGAAGTACTCTTCATAACAAATTCAAGATTCCAAATTAACAAAAGACAATCCTAACTATTTCTAAATAAAACTACTTTGCTTCATATAAAATAACACTTAAAATATCCTCTTAAAAATCGCAATAGAAATAATCTATAATAAACCTTCTATTTAAAGATTTTAATCTAAGTGAAACAAATTATTAAAAAAAAAGCTCACCCTTCGAAATCATGCAACTCATAATGAAAACTAAATCAAAATCATGTAAATCAATGATGAAAACTAAATCACTGCTACTTGCACAATCAAATCTGCATTCAAACTTGCTCTTACAAGGAAATTATTACACTACAAAAACAAGAATAATTCTAATTTAAAAAGAAATTTAATTATTAAGCGAAATCCCGCTATGCATGAACAAATCAAACAAATTAACTAATTCCTCTTCCCTTGTCTAATTGATGGACGAACTCACTAATTCTTTGCATCTGAGAAATAAAAAATTAATAATCCTCAGTGCGCTGCCCTCTGCCTTTATAGCAGCAGTGCTCTTGATTAGATGGATCGATGGTTACATGGGATACAATTTTAGGATATTTCATCAATACGAATTAAACAAAATCAAAACAATAAGATTTAATTCCAAATTTAGTATTGAGCTGGTGTGATCCGACTTCTGGAAGACTTTGATCCTTATGCCTCGCTAGTAGATACAACACACATCCAGCAACCTTCATTTGGGTGAGAACGATTTCTATTGCAACAAGCAGGCAAACTACACATTCGTTGTCACCACGCATTCCAGCAGATGAGGCTGGCTAGGGTGCCTACAAACCCGAAACTCACGTGCGTTTTTGGCTCCAGATATTTGTTGTGACAAGAGCTACACAGTTGTATGGTTTGACTGCAAACCCAACTTCACTTCCAACGCTTCCTACAATCCTAGCACCTTCGTGATTTCCAATTTTGCATTGTCTAATGCCAATCAATCTCGTCCTCATATCGATCATAAATTTTGGGCACTGTAAAAGCAACCACATAACATGAATAAAGTAGTGTAAGAAAATTACACCAACTACTGATCAGATATGCATGCAATAACCAAGAAAAAACTCTTTGCGTGTCTAACAGATGAAACTAAGCATATAAAATCTGAAAAATGATTGGCTTCAGTTCTGATAAAAAAGGTCGTATTGAAAATTGCTTCTTCAGGAACCAGCTATCAATATCACAAATGTCGTGCCATAGAGGGATATAGTCCAGTGCGATTTCCAGTACTAGTGTCTATGGTAGAAATGTTTGACACCAATCTGTGTGTTATTTCTTCACACTCGGCCTATTCATGCATCAAGAGTAGTAGTACAGTGAAATTTCTTCCCTGCCTAATGATTTCATCTCCTTGTCCCCTCACTCTATCGAGTTGTGCGATTGTGTTCTATTTGAAAGTTTAGAAGTCGATCGACCGACAGCTTCTCAATTACCCATTGACTCACTGGAGGGGCAGAGTGCCTGGATTTTGAGTTAAAAGAAGTGTAGTTCAATCATTTTTACATTCACTTCAATGTGTTCATATCCCTAAAAATATTGGGCATTATTCCTTATGTCAATGGTGTGACTTTTTTTAACCTCGGGAATCAGTGAGTCATCAACACCATTCTTGTGACAATGGAGGTGCGATGAATCAAACTCAAAACATTCTCAAAACATTCTCAACAAAAGAGCATTCATCATTTGCTCAAACATTCTCAAAGCTGAAGGATGATCCACGGTCCCTAAATCATAAGATGCATCTTCCATGTCCAGATCAAGTTTAGCATGGTTAAATTCATTAGCCAATATAGTTCTGAAGCTTTCATAGCATCAACCAGTTTTCATTCTCAATATTATTTGGAAATATTTTTGTCAAATAAATTGATGTTCAACTCAAAGAATGTGACAATGTTGATGCTAAAAATGAGACTACAAGTGTAACAGGGGACAAAGAAGATAAGCTTAACCTCAGTTTTTCCAAGGATAGAGAATCTGCCACCAAGAAGGCACTTATTAATGAAAGTATTACACACAAATACCTTCCAAACTAATTAACAAAAGGAATTTACAATAAATATTTATTGTTCCTAATGCCTCTAATTAACAATAGAATGGATAACAATGATTAAAATACTAGGTACAACCATGTATCTATTCGATAAAAACCATAAAAATTTGGACAAAGATGCAGCTCAAAATCCCCCCACACCGAACTTCTTGCACATCCTCGTGCAAGCCAAAACTATAAGACAGTGAAATAAGGTAGGGAAAATGACAGCAATGATTTTAGCAAGTAAGGATGAAGATGTCTGACATTGTTATTACTATTACATTACCAGCTAAAACCATGTGAAATGATAAAATAAGATCAGGTACCAAAAGTAACATTTATGGAGAAAATGGTTTTTGCATATACTTGTTACCTTCTCCCAAATGGATTCCACATTTTATTTATGCCCAAAGTCTTATGATGAAAATCAAATTTTGTTGAAAATTTGCAGTTTCAAAAGGAATAACATAAGATTCATGTACCTATTATAACAATCTCATACCTAGGTCATGCAACACATATTTAGAGGCAACTATAATCAATATGCATTGTTGGCAACCAGCACCTTGTGAGTAGTCACCATTGAGTAATTTGTCACTTTGAATACCATGAGAATTAAAGTGAATTATGATACTAATCAGCAACCTCTTTATTTGAACACTCTAAATTTCATTGTCATCTGGATTTAAAATTGAATGTCCTCTTAATCTAGTACAATGAATATCCTTCCCTAAGGGTACCACTTCATTAAAGATTCTTCAATTTTTTAAAGATACAACTCAAAGCATCATATTCAAAATGTCTTAAAACCATTGTCCAAGCAAAATGATGAGTCTTAGGGAAATATAAGGATAACCAAACAAATCATAGTATGTAGTTAACTTTAATACCACAAACA
Source organism: Pinus albicaulis (assembly GCA_034641835.2). NCBI lineage: Eukaryota > Viridiplantae > Streptophyta > Pinopsida > Pinales > Pinaceae > Pinus > Pinus albicaulis. Next base: position 325,548,510 of record CM076569.1, on the reverse strand, counting down.
TGGCCCTGCTGCCTGCAGGTGTCCATAACCTCGACAGGGATGTCTTTTAACCTAGCGAAATGTCAGTATCCCACTTACTAGATATAGATTCAGAGTTAGCTTATTTGCCTCTTTAGATGAAGGCCACTGTCCTGGCTTGATAACCAGCTGATGGCAATGCCACTCACAAGAAGTAACATGGATGAACAGGCCGGCTCGTGATGAGACCTCCTGTCTTCCAGCTTCTTTTTTTGGCTGAAAGCCATTACTCTGGCTTGGTGACTAGGAGCAGTAATGTCATGCATGTTAGGTCTCATGATCATGGTAGGTCGGCTCATCACGAGACCTCCTATCCTTCCCTAAATATTTGTAAGCTCTGATTATGATTAACCTTAAAGGTTACTGAATAAGTGGGGAGACAGATCTACTCCTTAAGAGTACATGATGGCGTGAATTTTTTTTAATGACTAATCATTGCTGGCTAATTCTGCTACCCTAAAGACTTGTTAAAGATATCCTAGACAATGAATGAAAGATTCTTTGAGTTAAGAATGCTAGTTTTCTCATGAATAGCTCATTATGATCTTAACAATTGTGGTCCGCCATAGGGGTTTTCCAATAGTACCTTCTAAGGGAAACTGAAAATATATATCTGAGGACAACTTATTAGAGTGATTAATCATGGTTAATTTTTGCAAAATCATGAGGCATTAGAGAAAATTGTACTCAACAATATCTATCACAATATGTGTTAACAACTAATGTTGATCAAAAGTAGTTTTAACATGCATTATTTAAAATTAAAAACCCTAATAGCATTATAACAGCTTTATTCATTTATTCTCCTACCTTACTCTAAGAGGTGAAAGACACCTTTTTAAGTATAGGATTACTTCCAATGAAGGCATGTGCGTAACAAAATGTTGATTACACTCACACTTAGTTTTAGAGAATAGACTTCAAGACATACAAAAGCATGAGAAACTAGTTGCTTCAATTAATATGGTACCAAGATTTTTTGAATGCTGAGGAAATAAGATGGCGTGATGACTGCTCGAAACCAGGATTCAATGGAATCCACATATTTATGATTTTCCAACTGATGCAAGTCTTCCACAATTTGATAGTCACTCTCTTGGAGGCAAAGAGAATCTGGTGAAAGACAAAAGATAAATCCCTCAAGTTCAGATTCAAATATCTGCTTTTCAAATTGAGAAGAATGGTTGAGAGAGATTCTAGGGTTTTTAGTTTCAATAACATTTTCAGAACAATTTCCAATGAAAGATTGCTCCTCTTGTAGTATTTTAAATACACCTTCCCGGGGTGAATGTTCTATGGTAATGGGGGCAGTTTTTAGAATCATTCCCTCTTCCAACATGGAAGATGTAGCATTATGTTCAATAGAGGAATCAACGGGAAGAATAGGTGGCTCAAACTGTTGTGCGACCTCATGGTTTAGATTAGGGTTTAAAAGATGGTTTGGGGTAGGGTTTTGGTTAAGGCTTGGCCTATGATTTGGATTTGGATTGGGGTTAGGCTTTGGACTAGGGTGAGGTCTAGGTTTTAAATTAGAATTAGGGTTAGGCCTAGGGTGTGGATTAGGGATAGGTCTAGGGTATGGATTAGGGTAAGGGTAAGGTTGCACATATGGTTGGGACCATGGAGGAGGATAACTTAATGATGCATTGGAAAGAAATTGTGGTTTTTGTTGGTGCTCATATGATTGAATTTTCATGGGAGATTTCCCTAGAGAGAAGGATCCAAACGATTCTTGAGGCCATGGAGATATCTGGCTTGGGGATGATAGACAAGGAGAGGGCCACTGTGGCCATGAAGTAGGATATTAAATTGGAGGATGATCAGAAGTTTTCCACGAAATTCCCGGATTATAAACATGTTGAGGAACCTGCTCAAGAAAATAATAATTATTCCAAGTATCAAATGGTGTTGGGTTTTGAGTTATACCTGGCGGTTGATTCAATTCCTTACTTGATTCCCTGAGTACCTTTCATAATCGTGGCCAAGGCAATGTTTCTTTCGATAGTTGGCACAAACGATAAGCATTGGTTCTTCATCCTTCTCTTGTTCCTGCAAATAATCCAATTTCGAAATCAAAGATTTAAATATATTGAATTTATGTTCAAGCAAGGTGTTATATTCTGCACTTGTGAATTCTTCATCGAATGATTTGTTCGTTTCTGTAGCAGCATGAAAACTCCTCATTGAATGATTCCTCAAAATACCATCTTCTTGTCTTCAACAAGAAAATTGATATATTCTGTCATTACATGGATTAGTACATAAGGGTTCTTACAGTACCCCAAAAATGATATAGCATTGAATATTGGATTCTGAAGATAAATGGATTTAAAAGATACTGGTTTAAATAAAGATCACCACACTTGCATGAAAGGAAAATGTTGAATCAAAGTACTATTTAATCTATGAAAAGAAAAATGATTTGGAAATTAAATGTCTAAAGCCTACTTCTACTTCTACACATAAAGGAAATATAAGTTCAAGAGATACGCAAGATGGCCAGACTTTGGAGCAACCCCACAAAAGTGGATGCATGGCTCTTCACTCACGTCTTGCCGTACACTCTCTGCCCTCTGACATCCTTCAATACCCTTGAAACTCTGTAAGAAAAATTTTACCTGAGCCAAAATACGACTCCCCGGCAACGACGCCAAAATGTTGGTCAGCTTAATTGTCGAATTAAACCTCTCAATATTAATTATCAATGCGGGAGTCGTAAACACGAGTTGCACTGCGTATTGGCTCAGCGTAATGGTTAGAGTATAAATATATTCCTTTGTAATGATAAACTAGATACTGGAATGAAGCACACATTTTCTCGCACATAAACAATCTTGAAAATGAAACTCACTGAACTAATTCCTATCAAGCAAACTCCATACTGCAATTAAACTACAAAGAAATCCTCAATCATGTAACATTCTTTCACTCACATTCTACTTTTTAAATCTCCTATGATATCTTGAAAACCTTAACCTATTTTCTCCTTTCACTAACTTGAAAATAACACTTGAAAACTAAACTTGAGATAAGTAAAAGACACACATGCTATTCTAATGATAACTCACACCTTAAAATAACTAGAACTACTCTTCATAACAAATTCAAGTTTCCAAATTAACAAAAGACAAACCTAACTATTTCTAAAAGAAAACTACTTTGCTTCATATAAAATAACACTTAAAATATGCTCTTAAAAACCGCATTACAAATAATCTATAATAAACCTTCTATTTAAAGATTTTAATCTAAGTGAAACAAATTATTCAAAAACAAGCTCACCCTTCGAAAGCATGCAACTCATAATGAAAACTAAATCAAAATCATGTAAATCAATGATGAAAACTAAATCACTGCTACCTACACAATCAAATATGCATTCAAACTTGCTCTTATAAGGAAATGATTACACTACGAAAACAAGAACAATTCTAATTTAAAAAGAAATTGAATTATTAAGCGAAATCCCGCTATGCATGAACAAATCAAACCTTGAATTAACATTCTAAATGGCAGTGTTACTTATTCAAAATCGAAGCATTACAATGTATTCTCACTACTGAATCAAACTCAGAAACTGGAAAAAATAATAATAATCTAAGTGCAGAATTAGGAAATCTAAGATATTAAAAAGACAATTTCAAAATCGATTTTGCATATGAGAAATTCTGTTCTCTCCATGACGGATTAACTAATTCCTCTTCCCCTGTCTAATTGATGGGCGGACTCTCTAATTCTCTGCATCTGAGAAATAAAAAATTAATAATCCTTAGTGCGCAGCCCTCTGCCTTATAGCAGTAGTGCTCTTGATTAGATGGATCGATGGTTACATGGGATACAATTTTAGGAGATTTCATCAATACGAATTAAACAAAACCAAAACAGTAAGATTTAATTCCCAATTTAGTTTTGAGCTGGTGCGATCCGGCTTCTGGAAGACTATGATCCTTATGCCTTGCTGGTAGAGACAACACACATCCAACAACCGTCTTTTGGGTGAGAACGATTTATGTTGCAACAAGCAGAAAAATTACACATTCGTTGTCACCACGCATTCCAGCAGATGAGGCCGGCTAGGGTGCCTAAAAACCTAGAACTCACATGCGTTGTTGGCTCCAGATATTTGTTGTGACAAGAGCTACGTAGTTCTATGGTTTGACTGCAAACCCAACTTCACTTCCAACGCTTCCTACAATCCCAGCACCTTCGTGATTTCCAGTTTTGCATTGTCTAATGCGGATCAATCTCGTCCTCGTATCGATCGTAAATTTTGGGCACTTTAAAAGAAACCACATAACAGGAATAAAGTATTGTAAGAAAATTACACCAACTACTAATTAGATATGCATGCAATAACCAAAAAAAATCTCTTTGCGTGTCTAACATATGAAACTTAGCATTTAAAATCTGAAAAATGATTGGCTTCAGTTCTGATAACAAAGGTCGTATTGAAAATTGCTTCTTCAGGAACCAGCTAGCAATATCACAAATGTCGTACCATAGAGGGATATAGTCCAGCGCGATTTCCATTACTAGTGTTTATGGTAGAAATTTTTGACACCAATCTGCGTGTTAGTTCTTCACACTCGGCCTGTTCATGCATCACGAGTAGTAGTACAGTGCAATTTCTTCCCTATGTAATGATTTCGTCTCCTTGTCCCCTTACTCTATCGAGTTGCGCGATTGTGTTCTATTTGAGAGTTTAGAAGCTGATCGACTGGCAGCTTCTCGATGACCCATTGACTCACTGGAGCGGCGAAGTGCCTAGATTTTGAGTTAAAATAAGTGTAGTTCAATCATTTTTACATTCACTTCAATGCATTCGTCTCCCTAAAAATATTGGGCATTATTCCTTACATCAATGGTGAGACCTTTTTTTAACCTCAGGAATCATTGAGTCATCAACACCATTCTTGTGACAATGGAGGTGTGATGAATCGAGCTCAAAATATTCTCAAAATATTCTCAACAAAATAGCATTCATCATTTGCTCAAACATTCTCAAAGCTGAAGGATGATCCACGTTCCCTAAATCATAAGCTGCATCTTCCATGTCCACATCAAGTTTAGCATGGTTAAATCGACTAGCTAATATACATTCTGAAGCTTTCATAGCATCAACCCAGTTGTCATTCTCAATATTATTTGGAAATATTTTTGTCAAATAAACTGATGTTAAACTCAAAGAATGTGACAACGTTGATGCTAAAAATGAGACTACAAGTGTAACAGGGGACAAAGAAGATAAGCTTAACCCCGGTTTTGCCAAGGATATAAGAGAATCTGCCACCAATAAGGCACTTATTAATGAAATTATTACACACAAATACCTTCCAAACTAATTAACAAAAGGAATTTACAATAAATATTTATTGTTCCTAATGCCTCTAATTAACAATATAATGGATAAAAATGATTAAAATACTAGGTACAACCATGTATATATTCAATAAAAACCATAAAAATTTGGACAAAGATGCAGCTCAACAGGTGTCTTCTTGAAGTTGAAACAACTCTGATACCAAATGTAGGTTTTAACCCTATACAGAAATTATCTTTAAACGAGCTCTTAAAACAGAAAATAACCAATAGCAAGAGCATAAAAAATTAAACAAATATACACAGATATTTTCCCCTGGATCTGAAAATTGGGACTACCAGCTTGATTTTTCATTATATTCCTTTACATATTACAACACATATATATACATGTTGAAGCATTCATAAACCCCAATCCATTAACCCTATATTAGAACATAATCGTAATTACCTTGACCATATCTACGAAATACCATGGGAAGAAATCCATCATGCCCAAAACCATGTTAAGGAAAGAATATAAGACACGCCTAACAAGGGTCCCATGGGTTGGGGTGGACCGAGGGCCAGGGGTTAACGTCGGCCCCAACCCCCAATGTGAAACCCACTAAACCTTAAATAGCGGTGGCGCACTATATATAACAAGAAACAATGTAGGCGGATTGGTGGAGTGTTGTGTTGCCAATTTTTAGGTTGTGTGTTCGAATCACATGGAGATCAGTTGAGACCCATACACTAGTACATTTGGCTAAAATTCCGACACTTGGTTCCGACGCTTTTGACCAAATGTCGGAAATTTTCCCAAATTTTTTCCATCATAGGAGCATCGCTGTCATCCACAGAAAGGCGGCCATCGTACGGAACGCCTAAAACTGTCGCAATTGCGATGTTTGGAGGAAGACGTCGCAACATTATTTTACAGCCCAACGTCGCTGAAAAACTACTACATTTAGCGATTCCGACACTTGCTTCGACGCTTTGTTGCGTCGCCGAAATTTTCTAGTAATTTTCCACTTTGTAGCCGTCGCTATCTGGCCGTGCTATAAGCTTTGTCACAATGCCGACACTAAACCTGTCGCAGTGCTTAAACGTTTGAGAAGCGTCGCAGTTGCGACACGCCTTCTAAGCGTCGCTAAACTACTACATTTGGCGGAAATTTTGACACTTGCTTCGGCCGCTTTTGACCAAATGTCGGAAATTTCCACAAATTTTTTTTCAATCCCGCCGACAATCGCTATCGCAGTTTGAAAATGGTGGTGCCCGTAATACCAACGACTGAACAAAGTGTGTGATGCGCGCGTACGAAGGAAAGACGTCGCAATGGCGAGCCCTGTTCTCCAAGGGCGTCGCTATTGCGACGGTCCGTCCAAACGTACATAGTGCCACAATGTCTAAGTGTTGCAATTGCGAAGTTTTGGAGGCATCCGCCTCAATAGCGACGCTTTGTGTGTATGTGTTGTGAGGAATAATTATGTAGTTCAACTTAATGGTTCATTATATAATCATGTGATCATCACCAATGATATGTCTTAAAAAGCAATGAAAATCCATGTGTACAAAATAGAGTGTATACTCTAGAAAGTGGTTCTCATATCACTATGTAAATTGTTGTATGCTAATTCAACAAAATTATAGATAGCATTATAATACACATCATATATGCACCATAACAATTGGTGTACGGGGTAAAACCACATAACACACCTTTTACTCGATAATTTCTCTGTCAACTCTTCTATTTGTGGGAGTTTCTCCAAAGGTCATAATACCCCCAAGGGCTTTGTTATCACCCTAGTAATTCTATAGATTTGTGCGATAGGAGGTTTGCCAGTTAAAACACCAAAAGGTAACCAAGAACCGCTTTGGGAATTCAAAATCTATTACTAACGAACTCTAGAGGGATCTCTGCGTATGATTTAAATTTGTTTTAGTAACGAGATATTAGGTACAACTGTGATTGTGTGTTTGGGTTTAATTTTAAATATTAAAGTAGAGAATAAAGAAATTTCAAGGTAAACGAGAAGGATCTTAAAAATGTTGCCCAATGGGTCAACTCTCTGGGCAAGAAGAACCGGGAAATGAGCTCGGGGAGGTAAATGTGCTAAGGGCAAGATAGGTGACCTTCTAGACTGTGTATGGAAACGATTTGATGGAGTGGATGGAGATAAGGGCAAAAAAACTTAAGAATCCTTCGCTACGATAAGAAGATTGAGGAGGATCTACGAGAGCAGCGAAGCGCACGGGTTTTACGAACGAGCTATTGCGGCCTGCCATCTTTAACGATGCCAAAAAATTAAATGCCGGGCACCGTGATGGTACACGCAAGGGCCGAGACGCCTAAACGATCGGTAGAAATTCCTTTGAACCCTCGACTGTTGATTGAACCATTTGAATGCTGGACACTTGATTTTGTTGGCCCTATTATTCCTCCCTCAAACCAAAAAACATACATCCTAGTTGCAACCGAATATGTCACCAAGTGGGTCGAAGCAGAGGCAGTTTCAAAAGCTACAGAGGACTCTGTAGTACAGTTTCTTTTCCAAATCTTTGTGCGCTATGGTCTCCCAAGGGTCATAATCACAGATGGAGGACCACAATTTGTAGGTAATAAATTAGCTGAAACATTGCAAAACTACCACATTCAGCACAAAATTACAACTCCATATCACCCACAGGCCAATGGCCAAGTAGAGAGCACTAACAAAGTATAAAACATTAAAATGCCAAGTAGAGAGCACGAACTATAGTTGTCTTGAGAAATTTTATTCACACTGAATACTTTGAATTGTGAAGTATTTATACAAAAAAATGTTTACCAAATATCTCAGGAATTGAGATGATGTTTTAATCAAAAATAGGAAAGAAAACTTAAAAAGAGGGACAGCTGCAAAACAGTTTGCAAGTTGTTACCTTTTTACAAGAAAAAATAGAACTGATTATTCTAATTTGAACTGATTGTTGTTGTACTGCACTTTAATCCTGTATTTTTACCATTTGAGGTAACAGTAAAAAATGAATTTGCAAGTGAATTTCCTGTTTTTTATCCATTAAATTCACAGCAGATCTGTGAATTCTTGCCACTTTTCTGCAGAGGGGATCTTCATAGTCTTCAATTTTCTGTAACTTTCATCTGCCTCTGTATACTTGGAAAAGTTAGGCTTGATAGTGAACATATGCCCGATCTCATTATCTAAAAAGAACAGATTTTCAAAATACTGAAGAAGTATTCTGCCTGTTGGTGATCCTTGAGGCAGTTGTTGTCTGGCTTGCTCTTTTGCATGATTTCTAATTTTTAGATCATAATCTTTCTGAGGCATTAACTTGTCATTCAATGCGTGAATATCAGGCAAACCTGCTTCTGACAATGTTTTGTATTTGGCTAAAAATCTTGAGATGGATAAATTCATGTCTTTACACCGGTCCTCTAGAGTACTCATTATGTTTCTTTTGTTCAGGACCTTTTTGATTTGAAGAATGGTTTCTGTTCTATCAACAATTTTCAATTCTTCCAACTCTTCCCTGGTTTTACTGTTTAAAAAACCTATGAGTTGGATTGCTTGGGCTGGTTTTTTGTCAATTTCCCTCTTAGTCTTGTCAATCTCTGCACTAGCAACTTGAAGTAACTCCCTCTGTTCATAAATTATCCGAATTGAAGACCATTGAGAATGAATGCCATCAATAATTTTGGTCCATAAATGACTTTTTATAAAGGCCACTTGATCTGTAAGATTTACTTGTGCTTGCAGAATCTTTACCTATTCTTGTAGTCGATCAGCCCTTTGCTCATGTCCTCTAGAAGTAGTCAAGGCATCATTTTTGGATTTTCCAAATTTTTAATAGTGCCTCTCAAACTAAGAATCTCTTTATCTTGGTCTTGTGGTGTGGTCCTCTGTGAGGATGAAGAAGAAGAGGCAGAGATTAGAGAAGTAATTGGCACTGCAGTTGGCAGTACTCCTTTCGGTGCCAAGTGTTCTGCCAAAGTAGATGGTATAGCAGTGTTTACAGTGGGGATCATTGTAGGAATGACCATTGGTTGTGCTTTTCTTAGTTCTTCATTCTCTTTCATTAGAGCTTCTATTTGACTTTCCATTGTTTTTATCTGACCTTTCATTTTATGTACAAGCTGCTTTAAATCATCATTCTCTATTTTTTGCTGTAGAATTTCTTTTACTTGAGAGTTTTCACTCTGAGGCAACTTCAACTGTTTTCTAAGAGCAGCTATATCCTCATTTTTCTGTTTAATTAAGACTTTTGCCCCTTCAATGTTGGTTGGGTCACCCCCTGCTTCAATCACTATATCTTCTAGTGCTTTTATTCTTAAATTATTAGCATACAGTGAGGCTTTGTCCAACCTCATTTGATTTTGGAGGTTGAGCACTGTTTTCTCAAGCCTAATTGATTTCATAGTTTTACTGACAATTTTGGAATATAGCATTTCGGTATTGCTCCTATGAAATTCAATTTGATCTAATTCATGAATGGCATCTGCATCCAGTTCAAGATCTGTTTTGGAATAATCTGCCACTGATTTTGGCTCAGCCACTGTAGGCTTCAAGAATGACATTACCAATTTATTGGATGAATAATCAAATGCTGAAAGAAGCATGTCTTTGTTTCCAGGCTTTTCCTTAAGAAATCTAGAATGAGCTTTATTCTTGAGCTCTTCATTCTTCTCTTTAATCTGTCTGAATCTGATCTGAATCTCTGACTCTGTATTGTCAGTTTCCTGAGAAGAAGGAGGCAAATCGACAGTAGTCTGGTTTTCCTTCATGACTGTATCTTTTTGTTGTGTTCCAATTTTTACATTTTGAAGCTCTTCTAATGTTTGAGTGACTATTCTTGTTGCTTCATCATTTATATCAATATTTACAGCCTTATCCTTTTCTTCTTATGTTGACTTGCTTCTTTTACTATAAGGAGTTCTGAATTTTATGTCCTCAATAGTCTCAGCTATGAAACTATCTCCTTCTCTGTCTCTTTTATGTACATGATCAGTATCTTTGCTTGTAGAAGCCACCTGTACTGTCTGTTCAATCTGTTTGCCTTTGCCACTGTCTACCTGTATTACCTGTACTGCCTGTGAATCATCATCGGATAGGGTGTTTGGCTCCCATTCAATTTTATTTACATATCTTTCAATATGGGGCTTAGGATCATGCAAGTAAACAGACAACTTACATTTTACCCTTATTGCACTCAAAATACCTTGTGGGTCATACTTCTATGTAAAACTACATGGGAACTTATACTCTTTAAGTTTGACATTTATCTCATTGGCAGCTTCTCTGTTATTCACAATGAATGGCCCAATTTGATTTTTCAGCTTAAATTGGGTCTTTTTCTTGAAAGCTATGAAGTGGATTTCATCTACATTCAATAGTTGTCTCAGATATTCTAAAGCAAATATTCTTGTGGTTACAAATTTGGGTAACTTATATGGGGCCAGGGATGAGCCATACACTCTTATTTCTGTATGATTTTGATATAAATACCAATCTCCAATTTTGTAGCTCTCTGATAACTGCAGAATTCTTCTTGTCTCATCATTGATCCTAGGGATCTGTTGTTTTTCCAAGAGATACATAGCAGGGGCTATAAATGAGTCATTGAAATCTGTAAAACTATACTCTTTGTTTCATTTCCTTAGAATAGATGACCAAAATACTACTGATAGAACTTTTCCTTCTGCATCCACTTTCTGACATTCAATTGGAAACTTATCTATTTGATAATATAGGAAGAGGTGTAGTAGATAAGAGGAGTATCTGAAAACTCCTTCTTCTGATAATTTGGATAACTGATAATGCATATTATCAGCAATACATCTAGCAAAATTGAATTGAATGGATGGTGATTGACCAGGGTTTAGAGTTGACAGAAAACCTAGGATAGCCACATCAGTGAATTCATCACTGGCGTATCCTAGTATGAAGGAGAGCATTGAGACAATCTGTCTAGTTTCATCCGGGAAATCAATGGTGTCGAAAGGAGGATCTAACTTAGGCATATCAACTTGATTTGGACAAAAAGTCTGGTATATTTTGAATCTAGCATTGAAATCCAAGTCAAGATATAGTTGGGTTAAATCTTCTCTTGTTAGGGAAACAGAATTGGGGTCATGATTCATTTGCAGCATGGAATTTATCGACTCTTCAGTGATGTAAAACAGGGTTTCTTTTTCTTTGTTTACAATACATCTTTTTTCTGGCATATAATAGGCTTCACATAATCTGATAAAGTCAGGAACAGAATGAGTGAGAGGGACAATATATCTAGGCAGATTGGATTCCCAAATTGGAATATCTTTGTCACCCTTTTCCACTGATTTGCCATAGCACCAATTATAGACATCAAGCGCGTTAAATTCTACATTAGGGTCTAGTATTAGACAGTCCAGATCAACTAAAGGGCTCTTCTCTGGAGAAATGACTGGAGGCTGGACTGGTCTGACCACTTCTGTAGAATCAGCCGTGAGTGCAGGAGTTGGTTTGTCGATTTTGAAGGACATAAGCTGAGCAATCTTTGCAGAAGACTTCTTTTGAGATTTTGGGCCTCCATTATTGGGGGTTACCTATTTCTTGGTCATTTTTAATAATGAACGAAGCAAGCTTAAACGGTTTTCTAAGTTCCTTTACGAGAAACAGGGGTTTCTTGGCGAATTTCTACTGAAAATGGGGTTTCTGAGCAGGGTTTTTAGGAAATGCAAGGAATTTAAAGCTCAGGACGTGTATTTAAAATCGATTTCAACAGCAAAACGGACCAGGGTATGGAAAAAACTGCGAGAAAGGGAAATTATGGATTCCAGGGAAATTTTGACAGAGTTTTCCCTGAAAAATGGACACTTTTTTGCAGTAACTTTGGTAATTATTTGAAATCGACAGGAATTTTGAAATCTCAGAGGGCAACTTCGAATAAAAGTACCTGGAGAACCAGCAGAATTCGGTTGAAGACGTTGCAGAGGTGCTCAGTCTTCAATTTTTTGAAAATTGCTTCGCAGAGGAAAATGTAGTACTTTGTAATGGAAATTCATGGCAATGGGCGTCGAAAAATGGTACTGGTAGGTTGAAAATGGCTTTGCAAAGTTTATCAGGGTTCAAACAGCGTGATTTAAAGCGAAAAGGTGAAAATTTGAATGCAAATAATAATTTTAATGTTATCCTTCGGTGGTATAACAATAGTTAAATGACATTAAACTCGGGTTAAATGGGTGAGGTTTAGGGAATACCGCTAGTGGTATTCGTGAGGGTAAATGGTGGTAAGCGGAAACTAGCTTTTCGAACGCGATACAACGTGGTGGCGACACGTAAGCGCGGATGGTTTGGAAAAACCACCCATTTCGCGCGGCTTTGCCAAAACATCAAACGATTACTTTATGAGCGCGGAAATGTATTAGCACCATCGGATCTAGATTCAACGAGCGAATGGCCACAATGAAAAGGAAAGGTGTGGGGAAAAGGTAAGTTATCGGGTTCAGTGCGATACTATTGAAAAAGTGTCACAAGACCGACGAAAATGGAAATCGTTCAAAACGTCAGAAGAGCGACGCTTACCGAAAATGTAAAAGGTAAGTTATCGGGTTCACTTTGGGTCATTGATCTTGGGAAACCATCGCTATACCGACATTTAGAGAAATGTGTCGCAATACCGAAACTTAGAAAAAGTGTCGCAATTGCGACACTATGCCCCAAAGCGTCGTTAGACGGCTTCCTCCAAACGTCGCTATTATATGTTTTACGAAGATATGGTAAGTAACTCTCTCTTGTTCTTCTTAGAAATAATTATATATAATTTTTATTTTATTTTCAAAATAGATTAAAAAAATTATATGAGAAAAATTATTAATTCATCAATATGTGTGTGTTGTGAGGAATAATTTCATAGTTCAACTTAATGGTTCATTATATAATCATGTGAGCATCACCAATGATATATCTTAAAAATCAATTGAAAAGCCATGTGTACAAAATCGATGTATACTCTAGAGAGTGGTTCTCATATCACTATGTAAATTGTTGTATGCTACTTCAACAAAATTATAAGATAAATTGTAATACACATTATATATGCACCATAACAATTGCCATACAACTAATTTGTTTTAGGATACATGTGGCATTCTAGGGGTAAATTCTATATGATGTGTATATAAATCTATTAGGTGTTGGTAAGTTTTGAGTATCTAAGAAATGATAAGAAATATCCATACATCATGATCTTGTAATGTGATTATAAATTGTGTCTATAATTTCCATAAAATGTATAAATGATTTGTTTAAAAAAAATCAACACAATCAACCCTAAACAATGCTCATGATGTGGAATGTCATTAGCGAAACCAAAATGATGGTCACATGTCCCATTTCTATGGTAATGGTGATCATATATATGTTGTAGCGACACTTGATGAGTAATTAAATAAATCTAAGAGTGTGACTCATTGTGCCATATTTTTTTAAAGCATGATTTGTTTTCCTAGTTTTTACTAATTTGTTAACATACTTTATTCATTTGGAAAGCTTATTAATGATGCTTTAAGTAATTAGGACTTAATGAGAGATCATCTTCACATCTTCACTGAAATATATTGGTAATTGTAGTCACTATATGGACCGCACATGCATGCTAGAAAAATTGAAATATAAACTATAATACACATATTATATCTGCCATAACATTTGTCATACAACTTATTTACTTCTAGATACATATGAAATACTTCAGGTAAATGCCATATTATGTGTATACCAATATAGTAGGTGTTGGTAAGTTATGAGGATCTAAAAAATGATAGGGTATCTACACATTAGTAGTGCCCTGGTGAATTTTTTGCATAATTTTCTATTTGTTGTAATTTTGTTGCCTGGATTTGTTATAGATTTCAAATAATATATACAATTATCTACCAATTGTTCTTTATAAAGAAGAAGTACAATACTTAGTCACCTAAAAGTGAGCCATGTGAAAATATTGGTAACATGAGTAACCTGGTAAGCTGTAAATGAAAAGTGAATAACCTCCACTCACCAAAAGTGAATAACCTCCACTCACCAACAAGTGGCAGGCAGGGTTGGAATTTGGATTTCTCTTTACCCGTCACACAAATGTTTTTGACGTTTTGGTCATTATTTTTCTAGTCAAAAAACGTTACGTTTAAAATTTTTCACTTCATTAATGACGTTCTCGTAATAAATTAACCCTTCACCAATAAAAGTTTGATTAAAAAAATTGAACGCTCTTCCATTTTCTTTGGATTTTGGAGTGTGATATATCTGTGTCATGGAATTTTAATACCTAAAGTTTCAAGAGAAATAACTGATTCTTGTCAAACTAATATTTCCTCAATATATGCTATGTGTTGAAATTACTTACAGCTGATGTACAGGCAGCCGCCTTCCATTTCCAGCGATCAGTCAAGATCGCAGTATAACAAAAACGTTGCGGAGAGCCGCTTGCCATTTTTGATTGATCAGAGTTTAAAAAATTGAAGGACAGTGGTCCCAGAACTGAAATTTCCGGATTTGAAATCTCACTGAGGCGGATTTAATAGAAATTTCGCATCACACTCAGCCGTCCGTACGAGTGCCCAAAATCGGACGCGAAAAATTCATAAAGCATATTGAATAGAAATTTCACGTCACATTTTTTATGACGTCAGCAAATTTTATTGGCACCCGAAATTGAAATTTCTGGATTTGAAATCTCACTGAGGCGGATTTAATAGAAATTTCGCATCACACTCAGCCATCCGTACGAGTGCCCAAAATCGGACGCGAAAAATTCATAAAGCAGATTGAATAGAAATTTCGCGTCACATTTTTGATGACGTCAGCAAATTTTTTTGGCACCCAAAATTGATTGAAGGAGAGTTTAATTTTTGGTTGACGTCCGGTGGTCAAAGTTCTTTAATTTTTGTTTTAAAAATGTCGTGCGTACAGGTCCATATATATATATATATGTTTTACATATATACATCATATGCACAATTCAAAGCAGTGAGTTGTAAATGCACAGATAGAGTGAAATTTTAGAGTGTGACTTTTGTGTTGAACTGTGTTTTGAAGCAGTCAAAGTTTTTTTATTCCCTCAGTCATAGGAGATTTTGTAACCAAAGTTTTGAAGTTTAATGAAATAGTTTTTACAGTGAAAACTCTGTTTCCAGTGAATAATTTTTTTTTAATATTTTCTCTGTATTGAAGAGGGGAGTTTTATTCTCCATTGTTGTTTTGGAATTTTAAATATTCCAACACTATGATCTACTAAAAATTACTTCAAAAATCAAGTAAACCTTCCAATATAAAGAAAAAAACATGAATGAGCTTTCCCTAAATTGCAATAAATTTATGTTTATTATTAATATTGCATAATCTGTCTTATAAAAATTGCATAATCGGACTAAGAACAAATCCACAGTGCATTTTTTATTGTTGTTGTGATTAAAAAAATGAGCCAAAGAACGCTAAGGCACTCAGAGAAATCAATCTATGTATTATTTCTCACAAAACATGTTGAGTATTGGAGACTAAGCCCTAGATTTTTTTCTGTCCTCAATCTCTCTATTAATTATGTCTATGTAGTTATAAGAATAACAAGCCAAAGAAATATGAGGCTTCCAGAGAAATTAGTCTCTGTGTGCAGAAATTGATGATTACTGTTGACTAAATGTTATACCATTTGAAATTGCTGAGCAAAATTAATCAGGCCATGATGTACCATTTGTCAGTATCTATTTTCTCATGTATGAAAGTTTTTTTTTTCTAAGTAAAAGTAATTATATTAACAAAAGGAGTACAGTACAGCGGGCCGAAGCCTGATCATTGCCGAGTGTTGTGTAATTTGAAACAAAAAACCATAGTTTGAAGACTGCCCTGCAAGAGGGAAACCAGTCTGAAACGGTTCATTTGAAAAATCCTGCGCAGGGGAACCAGAGAATTGTAGTACTGGAGACCATATCGAAGCAAAAAAAATAGATGCATTTTCAGAGATAGCAGGAAACACATGAACAGGCCCGTGAGAATGGGAAAAAATAGAGCAAAAAACCAGAGTGAAGAGGAGGAACTATTCATCAGGATCAGGTTTGTAGACAACTCTACACTAGAGTTCATCTGGTTCCCCGTCAGAATTATACAGGTCAGCAATAGAATGGATCACCTTCCCGGGAGGAGGAGGAGTAATCTGCGCCTCGCTCGCTTGCACTGCATCCTGCCTCTCAGTAGGTTGACCCACCGCTTCCTTGTTCGCCTGGTCCTGCGTGGCCTTGCCCATCTGACCCTGCACGTTCGCACTATCAGGGTGCTTCAGCCCAACAAACTGCGCCAAATCCTGAGCCGCCGAGAGGCTGCATTCCGCCGAGCGAGAACTGGGAAAAATTTCCTGAGGCTCTTCACGAAAGACAACCGTAATTGAGGCAGTCACCCTGGGTTGATTGAGAGTGCTGTTAAAGGAAAAATGCGCGGTGTGGGTTTGAGCAGGAGGAGCGGAAGGAGTGGGGGAAGCAAGGCGACGGCCCGAGCGGAGAAGGCACCCTCTAGGTTGACTGTCAGAGTGGGAGATAGACGCAGAGGAGGTGCCAGAGGTGGAGGGAGAGCGTCCAATTTGGTGCCTCGTGGAGCCTCTTCGGCAGCGCATTCTCTGCCTGGGGCGCGGCATAGTCGCACTCGAGACAGCAGGGCAGGGAGGCAAAAGATGGACAGAAGCCTGAGGCGAGAGGGGCAACAGGGCGATAGAAGCAAGCTTGCAGGAACCAGCATGGCAGAAGTGGAGATTTTCTCCAAAATCCAAACAACAATTGAGACAGCTCCTCTTACCAGTTACAGTGCGAACATTAGAAAGCTCTGCTCCTGGAGCGCACCACAGATTCACAGGCGGGGGAATTCTGTTCAGACCATAGGGACATTCCATAATAACAACCCAGTCTACCATGCAACTGTGAATCGACTGCAATAAACCACCATAAGTATGAACTGGAGGCTGAGTCATGTCGCGGCATGCGAATGTGTATCGAGGAGCGGGACTACGGTTTATTCGAGCGAGTAAATGGCATTAAACGCCGATCAGTCGACATTAAGAACTAAATGACAACACTCTTGCGGGTGGGCCAGTGGCTTCCCCTCCCCCATCCCATCACGTTAAACACTACCAACTTCACCCGCATCCGGGTTCTCATGTATGAAAGTTGATGTACCATTGATATTATTTTTTTTATATTTTTGCATGGCCATTGGACAATGATTTACTATGGTTTTCCTACTTAATTCCAATGGATGATTATTCAAAAATATTGAGAATTAGTTTAGTCTCAAGGCATAGCCAAGAGTCTTACTGGATAATTATAGATTACCTCTCCAATGGATGATTGTACATTTTTCATGTACTTTTTCACGTGAATTTCAGTTGATGCTAGATCTTACATTAATAACTATAATTGTATGAATATCCATGCTTTTATACTTCCCCACTATGGTCAATGTTGATGTATGGCCTTGGCCCATTGATCTTACAATTAACTCACTATTCATATTCAATTTTATCGAGTTCAGCCCAATAAAATAAGGAAAACAGAAAATTCAAATGCGGGCTACATAAAAATGATTTTTTAAAAAACTACATTAATGTCTGATATCACGCGCGCATTCGCCCTTAGCTCTTGCAGAACAGCATTCGCTCTCAGCATTCGCCCTCAGCTCTTGCAGAACAGCATTCGCCCTCAGTTCTTGCAAAATGGTAAGTTCTTACTGCAGGCCCTTCCTCCTGTAGTAGGGTTGACCCTATTTGGGTTTTTTTGTAGCCTCTGAGAATACAAAGGTTGTGATTGATTACGGGGCACTGCCTATATTTGTGGAACTTCTTGCCTCTGGGAATGATAATGTTCGAGAACAGGTAGCACGTTCATTTTAGAGGCATAAAATTATTCTTCCCAACTATATTTATACGTCTGTAATTTTGGAATTTGATTTAAAAAACTACTACCCAACTTTGAGTTCAACTGGTGTTCGTGTAAGGCTGTTTGGGCAACTTTGAGTTCAACTGGTGTTCGTGTAAGGCTATTTGGGCTTTGGGAAATATTGCTGGAGACTCTGCATCATTTAGGGATCTTTCCCTCAGTCATGGATCTCCGAGGCAAGTGCTTGCCCAGTTGAATGATACTGCCAGAATTTCAATGATACGAAATTGTACATGGGCTCTGTCAAATTTTTGCCGTGGTAAACCCCAACCACTATTCGAACAGGTAAGCAGAACACATTTTCTGCCTCTTCTTCTTAGTTCACAGATACTGTGGATTTTTTTTTATAGATCTTGGTTCTTGGTAGATTTGGACGTAATATGGACCTAGGCGCTTGTTCATTACAATGTCTCCGTCATCAGGTTTTAGAAAATGCTCAGAAATTTGGGTTTCACAAGGGGATTACCCTTGCTTGCAATTATCGATTATCATTCACATTCAAAAAAATTCTTTCGTAGCGTTGCTGAGCTCTTTGTAGGTGAATTTCCGAGGCAATTTCACAATATCTGAACTAAATTTGTCTGTCCTTTTCAATACTCTGTGCTTGTAACAGAACCAGACAAAAAATCTAGTGGCCAATGCAACAACAACAACACCTCCTGTTGCAATGCCTGCAATTCACCCTCTCTGCACGCATGAATGACTATGGCACCCTCTTTTGTGAACATGTACTAGAGCTGAAGGTACTGGTTTCCATTAGGATCGTGGAACTCAACATCCAAAATAGTATCAAATTCCACTGCAATATTATTCCCCAGTGAGGGCAACAGTTCATTGAGACCTATTGGACTCATCACCCCCAAATAGCCTCCAGGGCTACCTAGAGTGTGATCATCTGGAGCAATAACAAATGCTCATCCATCCCAAATTGAAACAAGAACAGGACCCACATTGGTTACAGAAAAGGAGAAACATGTTTTGAAAGAAGAAGAAACTTTTGTATTAGGGTCCAGAAATCTAACTGGTCTATTGTACAATGCCCTACCTGCACTTCAAATTGGTACTCCCAACTCCATGCTAAGGCTCACTGTGCCATTCTTCGGATGAGCATCTTAACCTGAAGTTTGATTCCAAAAAACCCAAGTCCCCTGTTCTATGCCCAAGACCTCTGTTACAACGAGTAGAGTTCTGAGCGAAATACTTCACAATAGGAAGCAAAAGAAACATTGCAAAATTGCTCCGCTTTAGACTGATAATTTTCTGTGCGAAAATTCAACTGCGGACAGTAAAAACATAATATCAAACACAACCAATCGACAATGGAATTTGAACATGAGGATTTATAACCACAGAAAACCCTCTCCAAGTTAAAAGAATTCCGGAATGGCTTTAAGATTCTACTAATGAGCGCTTACAACACCATAGCAATTACTGTCACAATGAAATCTGCTGGAAGCAAAGCCCTTGTACAGTTTCTACATTTCCACAGTGGAAGCAAGAATCTTGCTATCTCTCATGATATGGTTCTGTGGTCAAATCCTTTGCTATGGCTGTCTTGTTCTGCTAAACGTGGATCTGTCTTAGCTTTGGCTCTGGTTCTCATTTAGGATTGTGGCTATCTGATCTTGCTGTGGCTTTGACTATACAAACTTGTTCAATAGGAAAATGTTGACTCTGCTATATATAGGAGCTTCAATGGGTGCTCTCAAACACTTTTTTGGGGAGCTTTGTTTTGTCTCTGATTCAAGGAAAAACTATGTTGGCCTTCGGTTTTTAGTCCTTGGAACTTAGTTCTCTCATATTTGCCATCCTATCCCCAGTTTTCTACCGAGAAAGACATAACTTCACGATATCAAAATTGACTATTTTTGGCCATTTATCTTTAGTAATGGTACAACCTTAATTTGGTGCATTCATACAGTATCTGAAGAGCACTCTCAAGCTGTTATTCAGTATTTTAGCATAACTACTACATTTAACTTCCATGCTCTAATATTTATATCAACCATAAGCATTCTTAAGGTAGTTCCACGTTTGTGAAGAAAAAGGAATGCTTCTGACAACTTCTTATCATAGTGGTACAATTCTGTTTGCAGTTTATCTTTTATAAACCTCCAATTTTCCAAACGTAGTAGAGACTACAGTTTGCATCTAAAATTTTGGACAAATCTGTTTAGTATTCTACAGAAAATGCATTAAGAATAAAAAAAGCCCACAATTTGTAAAAAGCCCACAATTTTGTAAAAATCCCACATTTTGTAAAAAGCTCACAATTTGTAAAATGCCCACTTTTATTTTCTTTTTGCTTATATATTGAGCTCCCATTGAGTTCAACAAGTCTTGGGTTTTCTATACCATTGAGAGAGATTTATTTTTTTCTTTATAGGATAATTTGCATCAATGTAAGAAAACATTGGAGCTGGAAAAACAATTCAAAAGGGTGAAAGGGGTGATGGCAGAGTTTATTGCCCTTGTAAAAAATGTTGTATGAGAAATAATGTTAGAGTTTTAATAGCAACAGCAACAGTGCATTGTAGGAAATATGAGCACATTGATGGTGGATCGAATGACTATCGTCCCATGGTAACTAATTATCTATCTTCATTTTGATTATATCGTAAAATTTTATATTATTTTAAATTTTTTATATTTTTTATATGCGCACTAATGTTTAATTATTAATGTTTGTAATTTTCATAAAGGCACAGTTGCCCCCCCAACTTTTTGCAGATGATCAACCAGCTTCCACAGCAAAATAGTAGTAGATTAGATGATGTTGCACCAGTACAAGAGAATATTGCAGCAAATATTAGTATTGGAAATGATGTTGTACAAGGTGAAGAACATGAAACGAATGATGAAGGTAATTTTAATGATCCCATGGAGGTAGATCACGATGACAGTAATGAGACAGTTCACATTAATGATGGGACAAATCAAATGCTCCAAGACTTGTATGGTGAGTCAGATGATGATGGTGGAGATAGCAATGACGGTATTTATGATGTACCTCTGATTGAAAGGTCAAGTGAACGACTTTTTGAACACTCAAATGCAACTCTTCTCTCTGCTACATTGTTGCTGGTGAACTTAAAGGTTATGAATAATTTGTCGAACAGATGTCTGACACAACTCCTAAGGTATGCAATATGTATATATGATCACATATATGTAAATGCTGATTATTTTCCTTTTTTTAGTTGTAATAAATGTGTAAAATAATAACTTATATATAAGTTATTATTTTACACATTTATTACAATTAAAAAAAAGGGAAAATAATCAACATTTACATATATGTGATCATATATACATATTGCATACCTTAGGAGTTGTGTCATACATCTGTTCGACAAATTATTCATAACCTTTAAGTTCACCAGCTCTCTGCTATTGTTGCTGGTGAACTTAAAGGTTATGAATAATTTTTTGAACAGATGTATGACACAACTCCTAAGATATGCAATATGTATATATGATCACATATATGTAAATGTTGATTATTTTCCCTTTTTTTTTAATTGTAATAAATGTGTAAAATAATAAGTTATATATATATATATATATATATCATAGTTATCAAAACCGGCCAGTCAGGACAGCTGCCGGTTGGAACCGGCCTTGCAACCCGGTCAATAGCCTATTCTCACCTGTTTTGGCTGGTTAACCGGACCTAACCGGCCGGTTAAGTAAGGAACCGGCCAATTTATGCATAAACCGGTCAGTTCCGTACTTAACCGGCCGGTTAGGTGCTCCTCCATGAGTTGCAAATTCCTTAATGTCTCCTCCATGAGCTGCAAATTCCTCTATTATACTAGCAACAAACTTCTCTAATAACTCATACTCAACACCTTATAGTAGCAACAATACACATGATGACTGATAAATACAAGGCTGGCTAGCATAAAATCCCTGGTAGCATGCAACTCATCAAGTGTACTTGATGACAATTTATGTTCTCAAAACAATCAGCAGCAGCCTTATTTCACACTCAGCTAGGAACTGTCAAACCCTCTCTCTCTACTCACACATAGCAGCAGCATAAATACAAAACCTTTCACACAGCATACAAGCAATTCGATCATGGCATCAAGACTGATGCAAATGGTCTGACGCCACTCAAGGGACAACAACATACAACCTAATGAAAATGTGACTAGCAATAATAAATTGACCACTAGAAAATTCCCGCTTGGAAATGCACTAAACTGGCTACTGAGTTTTCTGGGTTTTAATGAATCTTTTCAGTGATAAATTTTGTCAAACACATTGTGAGCAGACTTCTGAAGTTGTAATGCTCTCTCAACTTGTTACAAATAGCACTAATAGTGGGTTTCATAAACTAATTCAATACCTCTAAGTGTTGTAGATGTTTTTCTAGAAATTTATTGGCAAGCAACCATAGATAATGAAGAATACAAGATCTTCAAAGTGTTGGTCTGATATATATATATATATATATATATATATATATATATATATATATACTGAACCCAGAATTGTTTTTAAGGCTAATACAATGAATTGACAACAGATCTGAGCAGGGACAGATTGTATATTATAATATTAACTCAACAATAAAACACAGTGAATAATATAAGAGAAACCTGATACATTACTTCAACAAGTTTGCTTATGTATTTACTATTTTTCGATGATATGTATTGCATTTGGTGCCATTTTGATATATTCACCTTTGCATGGTATATAAATGAGCAAAATTTTCATATTTTGTCTCTATTGGCTTGGAATCATGGTTGCAAATCTTAAAAATAGTTTTTATTTATTTATTTATTTTTCATTTTATTAAAAAATAATTATTTAATGTATTTTTTTTAAAATCGGTTCATTGAGATCTGATCGCTACCGGTTATATCGGTTCCGGTTCGAAACCCGGTTCATTAGCTCCACCGATCCGGTCACCGGTTCCGGTTTTAATAACTATTATATATATATATATATATATGATTAATAATCTTTACAAGACACTACTTTTTGTTTCTGTTGTAGATTGTTGGGTGAATATTTGTTACCATCGCCAAATACTTTACCTCGAGCATATCGAGATCTACGTGCTATTATGAAACACTTTGGAATGGAATATAACACTATAGATGCATGTCCTAAAGATCATATTATATATTATGGAGAACATGCGTTGAAAACAGAATGTCCGAAATGTGGTACCAGTAGATATCGAACAGATCAACTAACCAAAAAGGTGCCTCAAAAGGTTCTTCGTCATATTCCCATACTTCCACGTTTACAGCGAATGTTCAGGTGTAACAGCATAGCACAGTTTATGGATTTCCATGCAAAGAATAGAAGTGGAGATGGTGTTCTTCGAATGCCTGCAGATGGTTCTGTATTTAGAGAAATCGAGGAAAAATATGTAGATTTTAAAAATGAACCTCGACATGTCAGGCTTTCATTGGCAGCCGATGGTGTTAATCCATTCGGAGAGCTTAGATCTACTTACTCGGTGTGGCCTATTTTCGTTATCAACAATAACATTCCTCCTTGGATGTCAATAAAGAGGGAGCACATAATGTTGACTATGATTATTCCAGGTATTTGATACATTATTTCTTTGAATGCAACATTTTCATTTCTCTCGTTGTTTGAATAAATATATATTTTATTTACTTACTTACTTATATATACATATATCATGGGAGTAATTATTATGTTCCGTAATTTTGAACAATTAGGTAAGTACCAGGTCAAAGATATGAATGTATATATTTAGCCTCTTATCGATGAGCTAATACAGTTATGGCATGGCCTCACTATGTATGACATCACTAAGCCAATCAAGCAGAAGAGATTTCAATGTCGTGGAATGCTTGTATGGACAATTCATGATGCCCCAGGACTAACACATGTTTGTGGTATGTAATATCTCATTGCACTTTAATATGATACATAATTATCTAAATTAGATATACCATATTGCATGTTTTAAAAATGATCTCATAGTATATTAATTGTTATTGATCCATCTATTGCAGGTCTTCAAACAAAGGGTAGATTTGCATGTCCAGTTTGTGGCCCTAAGATGAAGTATCGTCATTCAGCAGACTTAAAAAAGATGTTGTTTGATGAGTTTAGGCACTTCCTCCCTAGGAACCATAAGTATCGTACTACTGAAAAACATCTTTTCAATGATAAAGAAGAAACTAGATTAAAACCACGAAGAATGACACCTCAGTTGTGGATGTTGGAATATAACAGAATTAATAATCGTCAAGCAGCTGGTACGTAATGTGTGTGTATATATATATATATATCTATATTATTTGTTTATGTCATGTTTGGAATTTTTGTTTTAACTAATGAATTTATTTTATTGTATTTTATAATTAATATTGTTCTGATTTATTTTATTCTTTGATATCAAGGTCATCGTCGCCGTGAAGGTACTAATATTGTACTTCCACCTGGAATGAAATGTTATCCTTCTCAATTCGCGAGGTTGCCCTACTATGAGGACCTAAAAATAGCTCATTTGCTTGATACAATGCATGTCGGGAAGAATGTGACAAAAATGTTATGGCGAACCATAGATGGTGCACATGAGAGAGATAAAATTGACAAAATTTGTGCTGACATTGAGAAATCAAATCATGCAATGAAAAGTGTGATCGACGGATCAAATAACAATGGAGGTCGAAATTATAATAATATTCCATGGTTATTAACAGAACAATAAAGCAATGATGTAAAAGAGGTCGTTAGAAGAATTAAATTTCCAAAAGGTTTTGCTTCAAACATAAATAATATCTTAACGAAGAAAGGTGACTTCAGTGGGGTGAAAACACATGATTGGCATACCTTTATTAAGGTAATTTTTTTGGTATACGTTTTTGTTTGTTATTTCTTGAATACATATTTTAAATTTTCCTTTTTTCTGTTTAATTTGGAAACCAATAATGATTCATTTTTTATTGTTATAGTATGTTCTACATGTATCTCTCCCAAACGACTTCGACAACAATGTCAAACAAGTTATATATGGTCTTAGTAAATACATGAAGTAAGTAGTTTTGATTTATACGCAAAATCTAATTGCTACAATTTATTTTTGTACTTGATGAAATGATGTATTAATTTACTTGTAATGAAATATATATTATGTTTCATTGAAATAACCTTGCGTAATGATTTGCAGATGGTTGTCGTTGAAATAAATCCATCAAGATGAAATAAAGTATTGGAAGAGAGAAATTCCTCGGCTAATGTGTGAAATGCAAAAGTATCTACCTCCAACATTTTTCAATGCACAAGAGCACTACTTGATACACCAAGTTGAGGAGATTGAAATGTGTGGACGAGTACACACAAGGTCAATGTGGATGGTCGAGAGGCACCTGAAATCCTTGAAGGCTTTGGTTAAACAAAGAGCACGACCTCAGGGTTCTATGGTGGAGGGATATGTGGTATATCAATCCATGGTGTATATTAGTCATTATCTTCCTAAATTAGCTGCGCCAGTCATGAAGGCGGTGGATTGCATTTGGGATGTGAACTCCATCAAAAAATTTGAAGAGGAGCACCTATTGGGAAAGGTAGAATGAAGAAAGTGAGAGGTAAAAGATTTATTATGTATAATACATATAATGTTTCATTTTTTTACATCATGTATATGATCATTATATTCATTCAGGTTTTATTCTTTCATATTTTATTAATTAATATAATTTACCATGGTTATAAGTAATATTTATTAATATTGGTGAATTATTGTTTTTTTATTCAGGTGCTCAAGATTATGAGGCGCTACTTTTATACATTGCAAACAATCTTGAGTGGACGAGTGAATGGATTGAAACATGTAAAGCACGTAACGACGGTAGGTTATCATGGCAACTACTGTCTGAATTGATTAGAGAAGCGTATCGTAGTGGAGATGGGAACGTTACGGACAGGGAAATCGATTTAGCATATGGTTTGAAAGATAGAAAGGTAAGAAATTAATTCACCTATTTATAATGTGACAAGAAGTTTGATTTTTCAGTTAATTTCCATGTTGTGTAAATTATATGTTTAATTATTAATTGAGAATGCATCTTTTTCATGTTTGGCATATTGCAGTTGAAACACCACAAGGCTATGTGGTGCAATGGTCGTCAATTTCGCGTTAAACGGTTGGATGATAACAGGAAAAATTCTGATAGTGGGATAACTGCAGTATTCCAGGTCACTAATGTTTCCTCTAGGAGTGACAGACATCCTCGAGAATCTGAAAATAGATATTATGGGTTCTTAGATGATATAGTTGAGTGTGACTTTAATTCCTTCAAAATAGTTTTGTTCGACGTCAAATGGTATAGGCTACAAATGAATGTACGTGATGATGATAGAACAGTTATTAAACATGAAAATGGATTTCCAATGGTTAAAACATCACAGTTTGAAGCAGGAAAAGATCGCTATGTTTTTCCAAGCCAATGTGAACAAGTCTTTTACTCAGAGGTTCCAGGTGAGAAGGAATGGTCATTTGCTATTAGATATGATCCAAGAGGAAGGCCAGTAGAGTATACTGTAGAGGAAGAAGATGATATTTATGAAGAAGAAGATGATGCAGTGGCAGATGAGCAGTAAGATGCATGGACAGATGAAGAAGATATCTTAGAAGATGAACCAGGCATAGGAGATGAGGCAACAATTATTGATGATGATGTCGATGAGGATATTATTGAAAATGACATAATTGATGATGATGATGACATGGTCGATCATTTCAACACCGTTTCTGAATCAGATTTTGATATAGATGTCGATCAGTTGGATGAAGATCGAGAAGATACAGAAGAATATTGATACAGATGTTATGTTCGAGTATGAGCTGGTATGTTATAACTTCATATTTTAATATGTAGGAATTATTGTCTGTTGGGAAAAATACCGAGAGGGGGGGTGAATCAATATTTAGGGCTGACTGAAAACTTTTCACCAGAGATCTTATTATGCTGTTAATTCTTTACTTGGATTATTGCACGGTCACGGTTCCGCTCTTCCACGCAGGGTTCCGTCGCGCTTCCGTTTGTTATGTTCCACCTCTTTCCTTCCAGGTTCCGTTCATGATTCCAAAGGGTTAGTCCGTGTTCCACCGAAAGTTCAATGCCAAATACTCTGTTTTAGTTCTTTTGCGTTATAACTGGTTTGCTCTCGCTCCTCGTTCCTTTCTCCATGAAAGCCAGTCAGCTCCTTACTAATAGAGTAGACCCTTCCATCATATATTTAACGAATATATATAACTCCACTATCTACCAGTTTGGATACACTGTCAACCGTATTAACATCGGTTCCTTGATCAACATACAGAGCACAGGGTTTCTTACGGATGTCAATTATCCTTCATCAGGATGCATACATATGTTCACACATGAATTAAATCATCCTTATTTATATCGATTCTCCATTAAATACAGAGCTTGCCATCAAGGACAATCATATAATAGGATACAGGAAACATATTGCCAACATTGTCTTTAAATAATTTACTAATTATGCGGGTTTGTTGCATGTTGTTTATTATTTCAAACCAATAAATAATAGCCTTACTATTGTTTATTATTTCGCAGGATTCGCAGGATTCATTTGATTCTAAGGTCAGGTCTCTGAAAAAGCTAATTAAACACTTAAATAGTCAAGATCTGGAAGACAGGCTTTACCCCCACCATAAATTGCTGAAAAACCGGCCTTCAGTTCAGCTTGCTATGCTGAAGACGAGGGTGGATTTGCATGATCAGTTGAATGAAAATGAATCAGATATTCGGGATGCTTTTGAGGGAAAATCCATAATCCCCATAGATGAAGATCCCATTGCTGCAGAATTTCTGTCTGCGTTGAAGCACAAGTATAGTGTTGTATTGGAATACAAATTAGAGGACAACTATACCAAGTCTAAATCAACTGAATCCAGTTCTAGTGCTCTTGAACTTACCGAATTAAAGCCATAAGCAGGATTTACAATCTCTAATGGGAACGGGTATGGTAGTTCCAATATTGGATTGGATGTCTGGAGCTCTGCAATAGGCACTGGACCTGATCGTGATGAGCCCCAACTAATTCAATGTGATGAAAATATGGACTTTGATGATGATCAGGAAAACAAGCCAGAGCATTTTGGCAATATTGAAGAAACTGAAGAGGTTTCCTGTGATCGATTGAATCAACTCAGCCATAAGACATCTACTGTAGGCTGGTTTGTATCGGAAGGAGAATCGGTTTTTCTTTCCCATGATGATGGATGCTGCTCTTTTCACGATATAGCAAATTCAGAGGTGTGGAGGTTTTAATTATTGTACTCAATTTTGGGGTTTATGGGTGTTATAATTTATACATTTTGGGATTTTCTATTAGAAATAGGGAAAAGCCTAGGGGTTAGATTATTCTCATGGTTTAAATTTCTATATTTGAAATAAAATTCACCAATTTCTATTTAAAAAAATGATTTGCCTAAATATTTGATGTAGTTTAAATAGGATGTAGTTCATTTCAAAGACTGTTGAAATTTTCTAGAAACTATGATTGGCATTTCAAGAATATTTATGCACTCTTTAAATTTTCCCTTAACATAAAGGGCAGTTGATGTATGAGTAATACTAAGTATTGTTATTTTCCAATCTCCAGGAGAAGGCTGAATATAAAGCTCCATATGGGCTTACCCCAAACATGTGGGGTGATTGCTGGTTGATCAGAGCAGCTGGTTCAGATGGTTGCTCTGGTAAATATGTTGTGGCAGCATCTGCAGGTTGTACATTGGACTCAAGTTTCTGTTCATGGGACTTTTATAATAAAGAAATTATGGCATTCCATACTGAATCAGAGGCCTTCACTTCAACGTCCAGTACCATCTCTCCAGTTTTGGCAGAGAGGGATGTCTCGGGGAGAATTTTTGGCTTTGCAAATGTTGTGCCAGAGAATCAACATTGGTGGTACATGCCATGTGGGCCTCTTATGGTATCTACTGCCAGTGCCCAAAAGACAGTTAATATTTATGATATTCGTGATGGAGATCCTGTGATTTCAATGTGTTTGTTTTGAAAGTTTAGGTTTCATAGTAAATCATCAATGGGCTCTAAAATAAGGCCACATTGAAATCTTGGATACATGTTTCATGCCAAAATAGGTTGTATCTTCCATAAATACACAATCTTGGACCACTCTGTATAAATCTGCTTCTTGGACAATATTACATCTCCCTCATTATACAGGTGGTGTTCTTACATGCATAGCAAAGGCATTGTTTTGGCAATCATTTTTAAGTCACTAGATATTGTGGGTACAAGGATCTAGGGTCTCCACATGAAACTGTGTTGCCCGGAGACTCACTCTGCCTGTCCTTAAATTTGTAAACATAGTAGTATGCCAATGCTTCTTTCATTTTGTATGCATAAGACGATTTTTTGTCAAAGTCCATAATTTTTTTTAAGTTTTATCCATCCCAGTTTTGTTGTGAATGCACGGGTTTTTGGCTCAACACATATTTGTTATATCTTTGTACTTTTCCTTTACTAACTATTTGAAATTTCTAGTTATATTTAGAGGTGTCTTTTAAGGGATGAGGGGAATTACTTGGATTTAGTGCTGCCAGGCTTATCATTTATTCTCCAAATGAAGCCCTGTAATCTGTAACCCTATATGGGCATGCGGCTCACTTGTTAAAATATAGTTGATACAATATGTTGTACATGAAGCCTGGAATTGTGTACATTCCTGGAATATATTAATTTGCAGGCATGCTTAAAAGAGAGATAGGGTTTGATAAAATCAAAAACCCTGAACATGAAGAAAAAAAAGAGGCAATTATTTTATACAAATAGAACCAAGACACTATCTCCTCATTAATAACAAAACCTCGGTCCAAAAATCATATGTACAAATTCTAGAAGTCGAAAGTTGAAATTTTCTGAAATGGAACCAGGCCCTTTTCAAAAGAATAAATTTAGTAAAAACAAGGGTGAAGAAAGTTATCTTATCAAAATTTCCACATACCGTGTTAGCAAGGAATGACTCCGAGTCCTGAGCAGTGAGACTGAGGAATTGCTCTTTTGCTGCAGGTTGCAGTTCTCTTCTCCAACACGATGAAAAGAAAATTCTTAGCTTTGGAGTCTGAAGCTCGAGTCACAACTTGGAAGTTGGTAAGGAAAATTATCAGGGTTGTTGCCAGTTGGCTTGGAGTTCGCAACCTAATTAATTTTCTTTAATGCATTTCCTTCAATGTTGCGCCAGTTGTCACTGGCCAGCAACCTTTACAATAAAATTTATTAGACCCGTCACGCTACGAGGAAAATTTGACGTGATCACTGATCATTGATTTCTTATTGTGATAACAAACATTGGAGATTTACTGTCATGTTTTAAAGTTTTATATATATATTTTTTAAATTGAAACCGTTGTCGGCATACCGACGCCTTGTAAGCGTCGCTCTTTTGACGTTTTGAACGATTTCCATTTTCGTCGGTCTTGTGACGTCCGTCGATATTGCGACAGCTCTAGAAACGTCGGAAGAGCGACAGAAAAAAGAGGTCGGAAGGGCGACGTCCAAAATTTCGGACCACATTTCGTCGGAATTGCGACAGTTCTTCCTCGCGTCGATATTGTGACGCTTCTTGAAAGCGTCGATCTTGTGACACTTTTGCAATACGTCGGTCTTCTGACACTTTTGTACGGCGTCGGAAATGCGACAGTTTAGACACGTCGGAAGAGCGACAGTATAAAGACGTCGGAAGAGTGACGTTCAAAACGTCGGACGACATTTTGTCAGAATGGCGAGACTTTACAAACGTCGGAAGTGCAACGTTAAAAACGTCGGACCAAATTTCGTCGGAATGGCGACATTCTACAAACGTCGGTTTGGGAGGCGTCGGAAGAGCGACGAGTGTTTGGAAGCGACGGGAAGTGTCGGTAGTGCAACACTTTGTAAAGGCGTCGGAATTGCGACCGCACGAGAAACCACGTTTTTCCCGGCCTCGAATTGTCGCTCTTGCGACGACTGTGTATCGGAAAAGCGACGATTTGGCCGTCGAAAATTGCGCCAAATTTTCTAGTGATACCAATTTTTTCACCAATGTCGAAAGGCCATGTGGCAGCCACCCATTGGTCCACATGTCCTATTTTGATTTGACCACTTCAACAAACCATGAACTAATAAAATCACACCTTACACGAACCAATCATTAGAGGACACTACTAAACCAATCATTGGCCTGAATATGCACAGTCAATCTGCCCAATCACATGCCTAGTCAGTGTACAGACTGCTGATTGAGCATACTTGTAACCCAAATTTTAAAATTTTAGTTGTTTTATAAAATGGTGATAACGTAATATCAAGAGCATATGATATTGGTTGGAATCAGGGCGGCGAGATATTCGTTTTGGCATGAGTTTTGAGCACTTTCGAACACTTTGAATTTTAAGCACTTTACTGATCCAATGGATCAAACTTGAACCATGCTCAGTATTCAACTAGCTAACTAATAAATCAACCATAAATAACTCATTCATGTGTGATCTCAGAGTTACCCAGTTGAGATTGGAGTTCAGTGGAAGTGTACTATCAATTGTATAATTACCTGGGTTGCACAGATGGTGCACGTAGTCAAAGGAAGATCCTAAAGGAACTATGCAATCCAACGGAGGAAAATTCCTATTAAATATGGGCTAATTCCTTATGAACAACGCAAGAAATTAGGAGCTTGAAAGGCTAGGAAATTGGCTAAGTGTTGGCCAGAGTCAGTCTAGGAAGTAGGGAGACGAATAGAGATAATGCAGAGGTTGCTCAAGCATGAGAAAAGCGTTGTAATATTCTCATACTTTCTGAATTATGCAATATACAAAAAATTGGGTTTTTAGCTATGGCTTTCCCCAAGAAATAACCGTGTAATGTGTTGATTGAATTCTTTCTCTTGTATGCTTCGTGATTTCATGATCATTTAAATTTGTTTCCACAATTGGTAGAGTAGATTCAAGTCAATTTTTTTACCAAATGAAAATTAGAAATTTGAATCTACAAGGAATTTATACATGGTATCGAAGCTAAAATCACAATAGAAGAGAATAATTTTAAGTTTTCCTTGCAGGTGAATCGAATTTGCAGTATCATTCTTCAGAGCTAGCAGGATGTCATTCAATGGCCTGAGACTCGAGTATGCCCTTGAGGGTAGCTCGAATTAAATTTCTTGGAAGGACATGATGGAGGTAGTTTTGGAAGATAATCAACTGAAGGAATTCATAGATCATGACATACCGAAGCCTCTAACATCTGATGCTAAATATCTAGCATAGTGGAAGAAGAGTGTAGTAAGAGCCAGGAGGATCATCCTGGAGGGTGTGAGAGACCACGTAGTCTTGAAACTACATGGAAAAGAGAATCCTTTGATATGTGGAAGACTCTCAATGAGCTATTCGATAATAGAAATTAATCCAAGAAACTTGAACTGATGAAGAAATTGAGGATTGAAGACAAAGGGTATGAGGTAGTCTTCAGAGAGGGGAAATCCTACTTCAAGCATGTTTCTTCGTGTCAAATCAAGCAATTTTGTGTCAAGATCAAGAGCCTCTATGCATTAGAGGAAGATGTATGAAAAGCCTCGAGGAGTAAGGAAAATGTTAGAGACTTGGTGGTTGAGAGGGAGCATGATTTACCTCTAAAAATGGACCCTTAGAAGCAGCCTCAGCAAGTTATGGAGCAGCCACAATTGGAGAAGTAGAGAGGAGACAAAGTGGAAACATCCACTAAAACAAAAACCTTGAGTAGGGGTAAATTTCGAGCCCAGTGGGAAGAGGGAGCACATGTAGCCATACTTCCAGGTGTGAGGTGGGGCAATGTGAAGTAATAATCTCAAGAGTGTAGAAATTTGGGCAGGGTCCATTGAGGTGTTTTTGCCTCATGAATCATTACCTTGCTACGAAGACCCACAGTATTCAATAGCAGGAAGGTCAGTGTCAGTCAGATACTAAGAAGTGCAGAGCATTGTTGACATCATAGTAGGAGGCTCAGTAGAAGAGTTAGGATCAACACATTTTTCCCAGTAGACAGTTGCAGACACAGTTGGTTCAACTTGTTTTTTTGGATGCTCTTCAGTTGTTTATGTTGCAGTAGCAACAACAAAAGTGAGAAGTATTGCATGCAAAACATTCCAAAGGTACTGGATTGGGAGAGATGTGAATCCATTTCTTTTTGAGGGGGATTTTTGAAAATGACAACAAGAAATATTGAAAATGGCACCAAGAAATATTCTAATTTAATTTTCCCTTCAATTAAATTACAAGAAATTGTAATTCCACATCTCATGACAACTTACATGAGTTAACTAAGTTAGTTTGACTTAGTTGGTTCAGTTACTTCGACTTGAGGGTCTAACTTGAGTCATGTAGAGTGGTTCCTACTTTTTAGGAGCTCTGGTTGAGTTTATTTTGAGTTGTAATTAATTAATTCATTTTATTTGAGTTAAATTCAGTTTAACTAGTTCCAACTATTGGAGAAACTAGTGGAAGGTCAGAGTGCCGAAGTGGAACTTGAACCACAAATCATATATAACTCAATCATGCATGTGTGATCTAAGAGTTACCGAGTTGATGATTCAAAAAGTAGATTATGAATGTGTTCCATTTAGATGCCGAAAATTTCACCAACAAGGCCACCTATTTAAATATTGCCCCCTAAATAAAAGAGTTGCACCGAATAAGGACTCAACATACAAAGACACCAAAGGGTTCACGAAAGTCGTTGAAAGGAAAAGGCACACCAGGAAGTCAAACACAAACTAGAACAAAAGAGCTCCAGAATCAAGCAAGAGCTTTGACTCCCTAGCTCAACTGAATGAGAATGAGAATGAACCTTCAAGAAACACAGAGCGACCTTCACAGGAGAATCCACAGACCTCAAAGACTCAACAAACCAAAATCCAACCGGAAGCCTTTCTGATTCCCCAGTCCTCTGCGCACACAGGGGACAACGCGGAAAACAAAGGTAAAGGTGCAGTGCTGGACTCTATCCCAGAAGCAATGGAAGAAGAACCAGAGAGCATTGACTACGGGGACCTCAATCTCATGGGATTAGAAGAAGCATGCAAGCAAAAGGACTTCTCTCAATTCCTCCATACTAGATCCAGAAGTTGGAGGAATTTCTTACTAGAGCTCAACATATTCCATCCCTTGGCATTCAAAGAGGTACTCTCTTGAACACCAAACTCATTATGAAATAATCTCGAAAACGAGGAAGGAAAATAGATCTACAGCGAATGGCTATTATGGGAAAATAAGTAGTAGAATGAAGGAGATACCCCAATTTGACCAAGTTCTACTATGTAGTTCCCAACCCCCCTTAATGAAGATCATCTCATGGAATATCAGAGGGCTAAACAGTCCCTCCAAGCACAGGTTAATCAAGAAAATAATTACTGAGGAAAACCCCAAAATCTTCTTTATGCAAGAAACCAAATGCTCCAGCTCCACTCTGAACACAATATTCAAAAGAATCTGGAAAGGCTGCAACACCCTTGCGATAGATGCTAATGGGGCTTTGAAAGGCCTAATAATCATCTGGAATTCCCACTTCATTACCCTAGAGAACAGTCAGGCCAATAGACACTTATTTCAAGCTTCCTTTCACTTGATTGGAACCAACATTAATGGACATCTCATGAATTTCTACTTCCCCCAGCCTCTCCAACAAAAAAAAGAGCTCCTTGACAGCATTGCAGATCTTAACAACTAGCGTGCTCACCCTCTCTGGCTGATTGGAGGAGACTTCAACATGATAACAACCCTTCAGGAAAAAAAAGGAGGAAGACCTTACCTTGAAATGGACAACACCAAATTCAACAATTTCATACACGACAATCATTTTATATATCTTGAAACTTCCAATGGCATCTTCACTTGGAATAACAAAAGAGGTGGATCTCATCAAATTTATTCCATACTGGACCGCTTACTCATCACCAAAGACTTCATTCACCTAGGAGGAGAGCTCGCAGCCACCATCATCCCGGGCTCTTGCTTAAAACATTGGCCGATACAGCTCCAATGGCTCGGACTGAGTACAGCCACCCCAAAACCTTTTCACTTTGAACACTTCTGGATCAAACATCTAGAGTTCAAAAACATTATATCAGATTGGTAGGCTTCCCTTACACCACCCTTGGGCACAAAAATGTATCAGTGCCAGCAGAAATTGAAGATGCTCAAGGGGAAACTGAAATTGTGGAACAAGACCACCTTCGGCAACATCTTCAAAGACCAAAGAGATCTGGAAGAGAAAATGAAGCATCTCCAACAAACAATCATATCATAAGGATGAACAACAGACTCAAAGAACAAGGAAAAGTCCATAAAAGCCCAAATGGAAGAGAAAAAAAGCCAAGAAGAGATCTTGTGGAAACAGAAATCTCGGATAAGTTGGCTTAAGGATGGAGAAAGAAACACAAAATTCTTTCACCGCTCCACCATCCAACACAGGATGCACAACAAAATCATAGTCCTCAATAATAAAAATGGGGAGCATATGGAAAAACATGAGGACATCACACAGGAACTGCTCAATCACTTCAAGGGCATCCTCAAAGAACCCAACATCCAAAGATAGGAGGCCATTGGAAAAATCACACAGGACATCACACAGGAACTACTCAATCACTTCAAGGGCATCCTCATAGAACCCAACATCCAAAGATAGGAGGCCATTGGAAAAATCACATAGAACATCCCAAAACAGGTCAATGAGGATCACAACAGGATGCCACTCAAAGCCACAACACTGACAGAGGTCAAACAAGAGATATTCCAATTGAAAGAAGGCAAAGCCCCATGACTGGACGAATTCACCACCAACTTCTTTCATTTCTTCTAGGACGCTATCAAAGAGGAAGTCTGGGGCATCTTAGAGGAATCGCGCAACACCCACTGGATTCTGCCAGCTCTCAATGCAACCTTCCTCACTCTCATCCCAAAAGAAGACAATGTTGCTTCTCCAAGTAAGTATAGACCCATAGCACTCTGCAATGTAATTTACAAAATCATTTCCAAATTTATAGCTAATAGATTGAGGCAGCTTCTTCCCATGCTCATTTCTCCAGAGAAAATGTTCCACGTTGAGGGCAGGCATATCCTTGATGGTATCATCCTAACCCATGAGGTCATACACTCCTTAAAAACCTCAAAAAAACTAGGCATGCTTCTCAAAATTTACCTGTCCAAGGCCTTTGACAAGCTCAGTTGGAACTACATAAGGCAAATCCTACTGGCCTTTGGCTTCAACCAAACTTGGGTACACTGGATCATGATCTTGATATCCTCTCCCTTTATCTCTATTCTTGTCAATGGCATTCCCTTGGCAACATTCAACCCCCCAAGAGGTATAAGACAAGGGGACCCTCTCTCATCCTTTCTCTTTTTTTCTTATGGTCGAGGGCCTAGGCCGCCTGATAAAGAGCTCTATCCAATCGCACAACCTTCAGGGAATTCCTCTACACAATATCCCCCCCATTTTCCACTAGAAATTTTTGGATGACAATATTATTATGGGGCACCCCTCTGTACAAGAAGCTCACACCCTCAAAACCCTGCTCGATTGTTTCTCTGAAGCCTTTGGAACTACTGTCAACCCTGAAAAATCTCTAATCTTCTTTTCCAATACGCCTCTCATCACCCATATCAACATAGCTCGCATCCTGGGCTTCACCATAGCCTCTCTGCCCTCCAAATACCTAGGAGCCCCTTCCACAGACTCAGCTATCAAACACTCTTCCTGGAGAGAGTTGCTAGATAGAATGGAGACTAAACTGTCCAACTGGACCCATCGCTCCCTCAACATAGCCAGATGTTTGGTCCTCATAAAATATGTACTTCATTCCCTACCCATATACCTATTTTTATTTCTATCAGCACCAAAATGGGTCTTCAAATCCATTCACAATCTACAAAGAACCTTCGTTTGGGAGGGATCCAAAGATAAAAACAAATGGGCACTAGTCAAATGGAAAGAGGTATGTACACCGAAAGCGCAGGGAGGACTGAGATCGAGAGATACAAAGCATAGAAACAACATCATGGGCGCCAATATATGGTGGAATTGGTTATCCAACCCTCACATACCATGGGAAACCCTATGGGTTGTTAAGTATGCAGGTAATTGGCCCATGGAGGAACTCATCAGATTCAACATTGCACCTGGAGGATCCCAAATCTGGAATGCAGCTAGCCAACAAAAACAGTTGATCCAAACCCACAGCCTCTGGGAACTGCGCAGTGGAACTCAAGCTAGATTCTAGGAGGATTCATGGCAGAAAATTCCCAACCTATCCTACAGGAAATAGAACAAATTGCGTCCAAGACTTTTGGACCAATGAAACAACTCAAGGATACAGGACTTGGCTGCACACAGTTAGATGGCAAGCACACTGGAACAATGAACATCACAAAGATATTTGGGAGGAATTAATAACAAAAAGAAGAATCAGAACTCAGCATGGGCCATACATTCTTCATTGGGGCCATACTCCAAGTGGTAACTACTCAACTAAGGAAGCCTATCATCTATTACAACAGTCGAACATTGGCCCCACTAATCAGATATGGACTGCTAAGCTCTGGCCCAAAGTAGCTACTTTTTTATGGTTGCTCAGTAAAAGACGCATCTTCACATGGGAGAACCTTTTGAAGTGGGGTTTTGTGGGTCCTTTGAGGTGCCCCCTATGTCAGAATGACATCGAAACCATCGATTATCTACTGGACCTCTGCCCCATGTCCAACATGTTTTGGGATAGGATTGAATTACGATGCAGAAGATCCAATCGAGACAAGGGTAATATCACCAATACCATCAGCAAATGGCAGGATAATCCCTATTCCAACAATCTTCTGAATCTTCTCTAGAAATTGATTCCAGTTCTACTCATCTGGAATCTCTGGAAAGAAAGAAACATCAAGATCTTTAAAGACACCGCCTAAAATCGAGAGAAAATATGGGCCACGCTGCAAAAAAACTTAGAAGAAACTCTCGCCATCGCTCACTGGGGGAAGGATGACCTCCTGACAACCACTTATGAATGCACCATTTGGAACAACTGGCACATAAGAATTAAGCCCCCAATGGAAAAATCCTCCCCAAGCACGCATCCACACCTAATGGAACGCCTCGGTTGGTTTCTTCAAATGCAACTTCGATGGAGCCTCTAAAGGCAACCCAGGGGAAGTAGGATTTGGGGGTATCTTCAGAGATTCTCATGGAAAACCCCTACATGCCTACTATGGAAACCTGGGGTGGGACATCAACAACTCCGCAGAGCTAGAGGGGCTCATCCAAGGTATATCCAGAGCCATTGAGCTCAAAATTTTTCCACTGGAAATGGAGGGAGACTCACAACTCATCATTTAAGCAGCCACCCACATTCTTCTTGGAACTTCTCTCTCAAAGGTTTCTACCAGCTGTAGATTCGCCAACCATCTCAATTTCCTGGAACAGTTGCTACAACACCATAGGACCATTACCTTCCACCATGTGCGAAGAAAGGAAAACATTGTAATTGATCTTCGGGCAAACAAAGGAGTTGATAACCATTCAACACTGTATCACTCTAACTTCTCACATACTAGGGAGGAAACCTTGTGTCGGGAATGCCAAAATATCCTTCAAAAGGATCAACCTTCCCCAGATGCAGGTGACATGTTGCATACGTGCGAAGCCAGTTCTTCCCATGCATAAGATGACGATGTCCTGCACAGCCAGTTTTAACCTGATGCGAAACCTCCTCTCAGAAATCATTCACATGGGCACCCTGCTGCACCTAATACCCTTCCATACTCTAAATCACATGTAATCAGAAGTGAACTATCCCAACTCACATATGCGAGCATGCCACAAAATTCAACAGCATCTGCACTCATGCCACAGGTCTTCAAAAGGTGTGGTCTCTCCGCATTATGTCATCCCTTCGCTTCTCCAGTTGGCCTCCAAAGCCTTCTCTGCCTCCTCCCTTGCCATTGCTCTGCTGCTTTAGTTTCCTCGCATGCTCCTCCTACTGTGTGCTCTCCCTCACGCGCGCCACCCTACTGGTGCTATCTTGCAGTGTGCTTCTCCTACTGATTCCCCCCAGACTGTGCGGCCCCCGCGATGTCCCCCTTGGCTGTGTGCCTCCCTCTGGAACTCCCTGCTTCTTTGGATTCATCCCACTACATGATTTCTGAGGAAAGCACCCTTGCTGCGCACCCCCCTCCTGCGCGTCCCCCTGTTGCATAACCCTTGCTTGCGTACCCCCCCCCCCCCCCCCGCCCCCAAATGTGCTTCTCTGTTGTGAGCTCTCCTGTTGCGCACTTCATTGCTTGTACACCAGTCTCCCCCTCTCTACTTGTTAGCCCCCCCATTGCTCCGCGTCAATACCAAAAGACTATTAGGGGTAGCCAAAGAGGTGCATCCTCAGGTCTCTATCAACGAGGACATGATCACCATTTGGAATCCATTGAAGGCTCCTCTTTTGGCAGCCATGATAGGGATGCACCACAATGGTCTGAGTGCACCGAGGATGAGATCGCCTTAGCTCTGGAGACTCATAGGGCCAGAAGAGGCCCCAGGAAGTCCGCCATTACACACTTTGAGCTGCCCACTCCTCGAAAGTCCAAGCCTCTCCCGATTCAAGAGGCCTCGGATGAGGATACAGACATGTGGATCATGGATTTGAATGGATTCTAGATGTACGTTCCAGATGATGAGTACCCAGTCGCTCTTATCCTCTATGCAGCTGCTACAAAGCCCCCGCATGTGCCCTATGCTGAGGAGGAGGCCATTCGGCAGGAATATGGTTACCGCATCAAGGAGGAGAACCTTGCTTTAGAGGATGATGAAGAAACACTATGATTGTGTGACTTCTTGGCTCTTTTCTATTTTCTGTATTTCAACACATACTACAGAACTTTTGTTTTTATATGCGTCACATCACACTATGTAAATAATGACATCTGTTTGATGCTATTAAGGGGTTGATTTCCTCCTAGGAGGCGGCCCCAAACCTGTGTTATTTTGAAAGCCTTTAAGGTTGGGATTGGTTAAGCACCACTTACCAGCTCAGCCCAACGCCTATTTAAAGTTTCTTTTGATCTAATATAGTTTATCCTAACTTACAAAAAAAAAAAAGAGTTACCGAGTTGATGTTGGAGTTCAATGATAGTGTACTATCAATCATATAATTAGTTGGGTTGTATAGATGGTGCATGCAGTCATAGGAAGAGCCTAAAGGAACTGCGCAATCCAATGGAGGAAAATTCCTATTAAATAGGGGCCTAATTCCTTATTGAACAACACAAGAAAGTAGGAGCCTTAAAGGCTAGGAAATTGGATAAGTGTTGGCTAGATTCAATATAGGAAGCACAAAGACAGATAAAGATAGTGTAGAGATTTCTCGGGCATGAGAAAAGCATTGTAATCTTCTCATATTTTCTAACTAATGCAATATAAATATAGTGGGGTTTTTAGCTATGGCTTTCCCTAGGAAATCATTGTGTAATGTGTTGATTGAATTCCTTCTCTTGTATGCTTCATGATTTTGCGATAGTTTAAATTGGTTTTTGCAATTAGTAGAGTAGATTCAATTCTATTGTTTTAGAAAATTAGAATTAGAAGTTTGAATCTACAAGGAATTTATACATAAACATCGCTTTCCCTTCACATTCATATAATGACATAGCACAAAAATATTAACATACTAACCTCATCTGAAGAGTATGACTCATTAATAACATATGCATGTATATTTTACTCTACATATCTTTAAGCCTTGTAAAGTTTCACCATGATAGTTATAATGCCATAAATGCAAGTCCTTAGACAATATAATGCGCCAATAACCCAATAACCAAAAACATGTTATTGTTGTAGGTGTTGGGTTTGTGTTATATTCTTTCCACGACTAGTCACGTGGGGGGGGGGGGGGGTGGGCCGGGGGGCGGCAATAGGGGGGGGCGATAGCCCCCCCCTGTACGTTGCGTTGGGCGCAACATACTGGGGGGTCACAAGGGGGGCAGTAGCCCCCCTGTCAAGTTCCAGGGCAGCACTCTGGGAAAAAAACTTTGGTCCTTATTTTCTGGTGGGCTGACCCACTCATGGTTTTGTGCATGGGTTTGCACATGGTTTTGGGGCATGATGGTTTTCAACCCCTAGTATTTTGTAGATCCGGTCAAGGGAACTACAGTTATGTTCTAATCTAGGGTTAATTGATTGGGGTTTATGTATGCTTCGGCATGTATATATATGTGTTGTAACACTAAAAGGAACATAATGAAAAATCAAGCTGGTCGTCCCAACTAGGGATCCAGGGGAAAATCTCTATGTTTACCTGTTTTATGTTTTATGCTCTCGCTATTGTTTATTTTTTGTTTTAAAGATTCGTTCGTAGATAATTTATGTACAGGTTTAAAACCTACATTTGGTATTAGAGCAGTTTCGGCTTTAAGGGGATGCCTTTGCTGCTGAGGGGTTTTTTTCCCGGGCCTGAGGTAGTCCTTGTTCACTGGGAGATCTGTGGGATCGATTCTTGCGGTGAAAGAAGATGGCAAGTGGCGGGAAGATAGAGATTGAAAAATTTAATGGTCAAAGTTTTGAGTTGTGGAATCTCAAGATGGAGGATCTGCTAATGGATAAGGACCAGTGGATCACAGTAGATCCGGGTATTAAACGAATGGCAATGTTAGATGAAGACTGGAAGAAAATAGATCCGAAGGCAAAGAGCACAATACGGTTGTGTGTCTCAGATTCAGTATTGTTGAATGTATCTGGGGAAGCTACGACGAAGACCTTGTGGGAGAAACCTGGGACTTTGTACCAATCTAAGTCTCTGGTGAATAAATTGTTCCTACAAAAAAAGATCTATAACCTGAGGATGAAGGATGGAGACTTGGTGACAGAGCATTTGAATGCCTTCAATATTGTGGTAAGTCAACTATCATCTGTTGATATTAAAATATCAGATGAAGATAAGTGCATCATTTTGTTGTGTTCTCTACCAGACTCGTGGGATAGTCTGGTTATTGCAATAGGTAGCAATACAACTACCTTGAATTTTGATGATATTGTCTCAGCCTTGCTATCGGAGGAAAAGAGACAGAGAAATATGAAGGGCCAGAATGGAGATGCCTTATCTATATGAGGAAGGTCCAAAAATAGAAACAAGAATAAGTTTTCGAGTGGGAATCTAAATCTCCTAGAAAGTTTGTAAAGGTGTGCTGGAAATGCGGAAAGGAAGGGTACTACAAAAAGGACTGCAGATCTAAAGCTCCCGAGAAAGGAAAGGGATCTGATGATGCTCCTTCTATAGAGGAAAAAACCACCTTGGATGAAAGTGGGGATGTGTATTTGGCTTCTTCTTCAAATACACATGTAGATCATGAGTCATGGTTGATTGACTCGAGTGCATCATTTCACTTCACTCCTCATAGGGAGTGGTTCTGCGATATGAGAAATATGATGGTGGTGAAGTCTTCTTAGGTGATGATAGGAAGGCCAGAATCGTCGAACATGGAAAATTCAAGCTGAAGCTGCAAGGTGGAAGGATTAGAACACTTCCTGGTGTTCTGCACATTCCTGCATTGGCCAGAAATATGATTTCTGTAAGCAAGATGGATGATTTAAGTGTAAAAACAATGTTCGAGAAAGACGCCTGTAAGATGGTTCGGGGAGCACTGGTATTAATGCGGGGATTTTGGATTGGAACTCTGTACAAGCTTTAAGGAAGCACTATTGTTGATGGGTGCAATAGTTCTGTGGTTCCTGAAAGTGGAGCGGAAAGCCTAGTGGTCTCTGGAGAAAAGACCATGCTATGGCATCAAAGGCTTGGACATATTGGAGAGAAGGGCCTTCGGATACTTCATGTAAATGGTATGGTAGAAGGTATGTCTAATAGCTCTCTGGATTTCGATTTCTGTGAACATTGTGTATATGGGAAGCAGAATCAGGTGAGTTTTCCTTCTGGTGCTAAGAGGGCAAACATGATATTACAGCTTCTGCACAGTGATGTGTTTGGACCTATGTCGGTTCCATCACTAGGTAAGTCTTTGTACTATGTTTCATTCATAGATGACTTCTCAAGGAATACATGGATATATTTCTTGAGGAAGAAATCAGAAGTCTTTGACAGATTTAAAGAATTTAAGGCTCTGGTGGAAAAATAGACAGAAAAGAAGATAAAGGTGTTGAGGACAGATAATGGTCGGGAGTTCTGCAAGAAGGAATTTGAAGAGTTCTGTAAGAAGTGTGGTATAGCACGACAGAAGACTACTCCATACACACCTCAGAAAAACGGAGTTACAGAAAGAATGAACATAACGCCGATGGAAAAGGCAAGAAGCATGCTCAGTGGTACCGGGTTGGGACAAGAATTCTGGGCAGAGGCAGTGGAGACTGCATGTTACTTGGTTAACAGATCACCTTCATCAGCATTGGAGGATAAGACTCCACATGAGGTATGGACTGGTAAGAAACCCTCTCTTTCACATCTGAGGGTATTTGGATGTGATGCATATGTACATGTTCCAAAGGAGTAAAGGAGAAAGTTGGATAATAAATCTAAAAGGTGCATCTTTATTGGGTATAAGGATGGTTTAAAGGGTTACAAGCTTTGAAACCCGGAAACAAGGAAGGTTGTGTACAGCCAAGATGTGGTGTTTAGAGAGGTGAAAGATATTGTTAAACATGAATTCCTACCAAAGTAACCTGAGAAGATAGTGTTTGAGCTAAAGGAGGATGAATCAGACTCTACAACAGAAGAAGACTCAAAAGAGGAAGAGCCATAAACTCTAGCTTTGAGAAGATCACTTCGAGAAAGAAGAAAAACAGAAAGGTATAGTCCATCTGCTTTCCGTTCAAATTTTTCTTTAACTATAACTGATGATGATCCCATAACCATCAGGGAGGCAGTAGATTCAAAGGATGGAAAACTCTAGAAGGAGGCCATGGTTTATGAAATGGCATCCTTGCATAAAAATGAGACATGGGATTTGGTGGAGTTGCCGGCTGGAAGGAAGCCCATTGGGAGCAAATGGGTGTTTAAGAAGAAGATGAATGTAGAAGGCAAGGTGGAGAAATACAAAGCTGGTTGGTAGCAAAAGGTTATTCCTAGGTGTTGTGAATTGATTTTGGTTTTTATTTTTTCCTGTTGCCAAAATTACTTCTATTAGATTACTTTTATTTGTTGCTGCTGCATTTGATTTTGAGGTAGAATAGATGGATGTGAAGACAACATTTCTTCACGAGGATCTAGAAGAGGAGATCTACATG
Source organism: Pinus albicaulis (assembly GCA_034641835.2). Lineage (NCBI taxonomy): Eukaryota > Viridiplantae > Streptophyta > Pinopsida > Pinales > Pinaceae > Pinus > Pinus albicaulis. The sequence goes on along the minus strand of CM076569.1, from coordinate 325,503,954 downwards.
AAACAACCTGAAGGCTTTATGGTGAAGGGGAAGAAAGATTTGGTATGCAGATTAAATAAGTCTCTGTATGGGTTAAAACAGTCACCAAGGATGTGGTATCAGAAATTTGATACCTATATACGAAGACTTGGCTTCACCAGAAGCAAGGAGGATCACTGTGTTTATTTTAAATTAAATTGTGACCGTTTTATTTATTTGGTCTTGTATGTGGATGATATGTTGTTGATTGGAAATGATAAAGAAATTATCCAAGATTTGAAGACCCAACTATTCTCCAAATTCGACATGAAGGATCTTGGTGCTGCAAACTATATTTTGGGCATGGAAATTAAGAGAGATCGGGCAAAGAGGAAGCTCTGTTTAAACCATAGGAAGTATGTCAAGACTATATTGCAGAGGTTCAATATGCAGGATAGTAAACCGGTGAATGTTCTAATTCCTATAGGTACAAAGTTGTCTGCTGAACAGTGTTCCAAGACACAAGAATAAGAGGAGGATATGTCCCATGTTCCATATGCAACTGCAGTGGGTAGCCTGATGTATGCAATGGTCTGTACTAGACCAGACATTGCACATGCAGTGGGAGTATTAAGCAAGTTTATGTCAAACACAGGGAAGGAGCATTGGACATCAGTGAAGCAGGTTTTCAGATATTTTCATGCCACTAGTGATTATGGCTTGTGCTACCAGGGAAGACTAAGATTGGAAAGAGTGTTGGACATTCGTGGTTTTGTTGATGCAGACTGGGTTGGAGATCTGGACCAAAGAATATCTACAAGTGGGTATGTGTTTAGCCTATTTGGAGGTGCAGTCAGTTGGATGATTAAAAGATAGTCTGTAGTAGCTCTTTCAACTACAGAGGCAGAATACATGGCAGCCACTCATGCAAGCAAGGAAGCAGTTTGTTTGCAGAGATTGTGTTCAAGTATGGGGTTGGTGCAACAAGCTATAAGGATAGACTGTGATAGCCAAAGTGCAATTTTCTTGGCTAAGAACCCTGCTTATCATTCAAAGACAAAACACATTGATGTTCAATATCACTTTTTGAGATATATGGTTGAGGCTAAAAGGGTGTTGTTGGTAAAGGTGGACACTTTGAAGAATGTTGCAGATGCATTGACAAAGTCTGTGAGCACTTAAAATTTCTCTTGGAATAGAGAAACAATGGGTGTTGCAAAGCTGGGCTAATTACTTAGCTCTCCTATGGCTCCCTGCGGAAAGAAAACAAGAAGTGGGAGAATGTTGGGTTTGTGTTATATTCTTTGCACCCACCCATGGTTTTTTGCATGGGTTTGCACATGGTTTTGGGGCATGATGGTTTTTGGCCCCTAGTATTTTGTAGATCCGATCAAGGGAACTACGGTTATGTTCTAATCCAAGGTAAATGGATTGGGGTTTATGTATGCTTCGACATGTATATATATGTGTTGTAACACTAAAAGGAACATAATGAAAAATCAAGCTAGTCGTCCCAATTTGGGATCTAGGGGAAAATCTCTGTGTTTATCTGTTTTATGTTTTATGCTCTCACTATTGTTTATTTTATGTTTTAAAGATTCGTTCATAGATAATTTCTGTCCAGGGTTAAAATCTACAGTAGGCATGGGTACACAATATCAACTCTAAGCACACTACAAGGAAAAGACCCTCTAGTGGATGTTTTTGAGGAACCCCACAGAAAAATACCCCAGACGTCCGTTTCTAGCAGAGGATCCTAGAGGAGGTTGGTGGATGGAGGTTTTTTCGAATGTATTTCATCCGCTGCTCTTATCAACCTAAAACGCACCAGTGCATTCAATATGAAAAAGCACCGGTGCATTACAAAAATTGGCACACCAGACACCGTGCGCTCCATACACACAGGCCCAGTGCATTTTATTTTTGTAGAGCATCGATGCTTTACATGTCGACCGTACAGATACCGCCCAGTGTGGAATAAATGAAATGCACCGGGGTGCCCACAAAACGCGCCCACTGGTGGATGGTTAAATAAAAAAAATGATGGCAAAAAAACTGCATAAAACATTGGCACACCAGAAACAGTGCACTCCATACACACCCTCTTAGTGCTTTTAATTCAGCAGCCGCACCGGTGCGTGTCATATCGTCAACCTCGGTGCCTCATAAAAAGCGCGTGGAACATAAACGACCCAGTGCCAAATGACTGAAACGCACCAAGCTCCCCATAAATGTAGCGCACCGGAAAAGGGTTTAAAACAAACAAAATTACTGCCAAAAAACCGCAAAAATCATTGGTTCACCAGGCACCGTTACCGGTGCGTTCGGTTACTGTACAGCCCCGGTGCGTCACATAGCCACACCCTGGCGCATCATAAAAGCGAGCGGAACATAAACTTCTTGGGGCGGAATGATGGAAACGCACTGGGGCCTCATAAATTCCGCGCACTGGAATAAGGTTAAATAATAAAAAAATTATGGTTAAAAAACTACAGAAATCATTGGTTCACCGGACACTGTCACCAGTGTGTCATGATAATGTAGAGCACCGGTGCTTTACAAATACTCTGCCCCGGTGCCTCCTAAAAGTGCATGAAAACATAACGAGCCCGGTGTGTCATACATACAATGCACCGGTACTCCAGAAAACATCCCGCACACCGAAATAGGGTTAAATAAAAAAAAATTACGGCCAGAAAACCGCAGAAATCATTGGTTCACCGGACACTGTTATCAGTGCGTCATATTACTATAGAGCACCATTGCATTAAAAATACGCCGCCCCGGTGCCTCCTAATTAAAGCGCGCGAAACAGAAAGAGTTCGGCGCGGCATACAGGAAATGCACTGGTACTGCAGTAAAAAGCGCGTGCACTGGAATAGGGTTAAATAAAAAATTACGGCCAAAAAACCGCAAAAATGATTGGTTCACCGGACGTCATTACAGGTGTGTCTCGTTAATGTAGCGCACTAGTGTGTGATAGGTACGATGGCCCGATGCTTCCTAAAAGCGCGGGAAGACAAAAAGAGCCCAATGCGGCATTAATACAATGCACCGGTACTCCAATAAAAACCTGGCGCACTGAAATAGGGTTAAATAAAAAAAAATTACAGCCAAAAACAGCATTTTTCACTTTTTTCAATGCTACAGAGCTCTCAAGCACCAGTGCAAGTTATCCTTGCTTGAGCCGCACTGACATCCGTGCTCCCATTGCACTTATTGCACGCACTACTACTGTACATTGCCACCAATCTCCAGCTTGAATTTTATAAAATAGTGGACAAATTTTCTTTTTTAAATTGTACAGCCAATATGCCTCCTCGATGGGTAAATGTACAGGTATTTTTCTAGTTTTTCCATAATTAAACCTTTTAGCGGATTATAATTTGAAAAAACCTTAAAATTAACCATTAAAAAAAAAAAAAAATTGTCACGCGGTGCTCTCGAGCCGTTCAACTCGCACCGGTTGCGGTGCTGCCTGTAAATTTACAGGCCGCACCAATTTGCAGTGCTTTCTGTAAATTTACAAGCCGCACCGGTTTGCGGTGTTGCCTGTAAATTTACAGGCCACACTGCCCCTGGTGCTGAAGGCGTCCGCACTGGTTCCAGGGCAGTACCGCGAGGTGCACAGTGTAATTTTAAAATTTTTAAAATGTGCGGTGCGGTCATTTACCAAGCCGCACCATTGACAATGTTGAATCGCGGCCGCCTGGTGCGTTGACAAACTTATCCACCCCAGGGCACGCAAGTTTTTCGGCACACTGAAACTACCAATCGACATTGTCAACGGTTCGAGTTGGTGAACCAGTGCTAAGTGTATCCGCACCGGTTCCAGGGCGGATTCCAAAGGCATACCATGTAATTGTAAATTTTATGACAAAGAGCAGTGTGCTCGGATACCTGGTCGCACCGTACGACTATGTATGGTGGCAGGAGGGCGGTGTGCTGATTTAGCTTTAAGCCCCGGGGCGTACAGTGAAGTCAGCGCACCAGCCTCTTGACACCGCACTTAGTGAGCGGTGCGCTAAAAATATTTTCTGGAGCACCGCTCCCGGTGCTTTTTATATCAGTATGTGCACCGTAGACGGTGCATATCTGTGTAGGGACGCACCATTACTGGTGCGTGACTATGTTTTTGGCACACCATCTCTTGTTTTATTTATTTTTCAAAAAATATTTATATATGTATATTTGTAAATACATGTGTCATTTAATTAAAAAATTGTGTTTAATATGTCAATCATTCAGAGACTTGAAAAGAGAGAAGAGAAGCAACAACAACAACAACAGGCAGAACAATATAACATGGTTTTCCTGTGGGAGGCAAGAGAGAGGGAGAGAGATGCGTACCCTCGCCCTATTACAACAGCGACACAGGGGCTCCTAAGGTAGGTAGGCCTCCTCAAGTTCTATGAGGAGGCTACTTCCCTAAAGTCCCATAGTGGTCTTTTGAGACATCTTATCCTAAGGTGGAATGCCCAGTGACAGGCTTTCCGAGTTGGTATCGACCAGTGGTACATGCCCACTAAGGAGGATGTTTATTTTATTACAGGGCTTTCGAGGAGAGGGGTGGATTTTCCCTCATTCCTCGAGTTTCCAGTTGGCTGTGTGGCAAGGAGTCAGTTAGTTTACTCCCAAAGATACATTAGAGCAGACATATTGTCTCCTTTAGATTTTCAGGTCTCTGGAGGACAGTTACGTATTGGTGCATTTAGTGGGGAGGAGGTCCAGTGTCTCTCACTTATCATTTCCACCGTTTCGCACAACACCAATGACAGGCAACGCATTAGTTTCCAGCTTTTATATTATGTTGATTATTTACTACAACAGCCACGACTTGTCAGGTGGTCTGCCATTTTTTTATGGCAGTTTTGTACAGCATTAGATAGATATCGTGCTCGTGCACAAGGGAGGGTCAACTTCCCTTTTGCTTCAGAGCTTTTTTGTTTATTTTTTGAGAGGTTTCCAGAGACAAGACCTTATTTTCTTCAGCAGCCTCGTAGGCCGATGACTAAGGCACGTATGCATATGTGGGGGCAGATGATGCCCAAGAGGGAGGAGACTCTGTTTCCAGTGAGGATATCAGATGATGCACTAGGGTTGCTAACCATTGTTTTTGAGCATCCCTTCATTATGGTCCCCTGTCCTTATGCGGGGTTGGATTGGCGAGGGTGTGCCAACATCCTCTTCATAGATGATAAGCCGCCAGATGATAGAGGTAATATTACTGTTTTATTTAAATTTATTCTAACATTTTCTTTAACTTGTTTTTATTAAATTGTGTAATGAAATTGTATAATTATTGTTGTGTACTTGTATATATTTTGTAGACATTGGCTCTTATGATGGCGAGGAGATGCCGCCACCACCACTTGATCTAGTTGTGGATCTTGATGGTCTTGATGCCGAGGATCAGCAAGAGGCCAGTGCAAATGATTAGAGACCTACTCCTGCTAGTACGCCGGCCTGCGATCGACATATGAGCAATGCTAGATACAGGATGGAGTTGGGCGACCAACTCATTGCATTTCTTCTTGAGGTGGGCATCCACCCCGTTGATTTCACAGATATAGAGGCCGATGATAGGCTCTTACAAATGTGGAGAGGCATGTCGTGTGACATGTACAGCTTGATGTGGCATGTCGTAGGAGTTACAACAGCTTATACGTGACTAACGAGCACTGTTACATGTTACGAGCGAGCCGCAGCACATGATGGACAGTCTACGAGCCGCAGCGTACCATATACATCTCATGATTGTTCACAGCCTCGCACCGCGCCAGATTTGCATGCAGAGCCTCTAGTAGCATCTACCAGCAGTCATCATGGAGATGAGGCTCGATCATCAGCTAATCCATGACATTTAATCGATCATCGGCTAATCCATGATCATCGGCTAGTCCATGTATTTTATGTTCATTTTGCAGTTGTACTTAATTTACATGTTGGTGATCATCATTATGTGTATGTTGTTAGATCATGTTAGATATGTTCATTTAATGTGCAGCTTGTATATAGATGTGTATGTGATAGCATGAGATGTATATTTGATGTTTGTGTTGTACTGATGATGTTAATATATAATGTTAATTGTGTTTTGTTAGATGATCATGATCACGATGATGCAGAAAGCGATTTTGAATGTGTTTTTTAGTCAAATATGATGTTTGTACGATACTTATCAATAACGTGATGTTTATTAATTAATTTATAAATACCAAATGATCATGATAATGTAAATTTGTAATATTTGTATTTGTAATTGTATTTAAAATTCTAAAATTGTAATTGTAATGATATATATGTAAATTTCTAAAATTGTAATTGTAATTGTATATATGTAAAATTCTAAAATTGTTATTGTACGTGAAATTGTAAAATTGTAATTGTAATTCTAATAGTTCTAATTCTAATTCTAATTATAATTGTAATTGTATGTAAAATATTTGTAAAATTTTAATTGTATTAATGTGAAATGAATTAATTAAAATTTTCAAATTTGTAAATTTGTAAATTTTAAATAATTGTAAAATAATAAATATAGAATAATATGATTTATTGTAACATAAGGAAATTTAGAAAATAATGCAAATAAATTCTTGTACTTAATTAGAATTATCATTATTTTATTATGATCTTAGATACAAAAAAAGAATTAATTTATACAGTACGCCATTGTTTTTGAGATCAAGTACATAATACCAAATTATCAAGTGAATTATTGATTTTAACATTAACACAATGCAAATTACCAATTAATTCAAATTAATACATATTACATTGATATTTCGAAAAACTCATCTTAAAAGTATAAATATTGATAAAATAACACATATTGTACCATATCACTCTCGGTTCTCATCATGATCACCCTCATTATCTTCTAGCTCGCATGGCATGATAACACTATTGTTCTCAAAGATATGTTTTGATCTAAGGTCATGTGTCAATACGAACCACCAATCCCTATCCAACACATGTGGGTAGAAAAACACCTGGTTGCAGTGTTTAGGGAAAACATAGGGCTCCTTAGCTTCATCCCACATCTTTCTAGAGTTGATACATATCAACCTACTATCGTGATCTTCCTTTACATTATTCCGATCAAACGTGTCCCACCACTTGCACCTAAAAATAACACATTGGAAAGAAGAAAAATCCACTTCAATGATCTTTTTTATCTTTCCGACGTAACCTAACGTCCCTCTTACTAGTTGTTGATCACGGTGACTAGATCGACTAGATTGATCGAACTCGACTCTCACTCCACAGTCTTGTGTGATGTTTCCAGCATCGGCAATTTCTATACGAAAATGGTGTCCATATGCCCACATAGATGGGAACAAATGCACCTATTATAAAAAAGTTTAAAAAATCATATAAGTGTCATGTGTCTTATAAATAATAATCCAACAATTAAAATATGAAATGTAGATGTCTTAATATAAGTTTCAAATTTACATATAAATTATTACAGAGTTGTTGCACCCAATCCCTATGTTTAGCGCATCCTCTTCAGCACGCGGGTAACGACCGGTAGCACCGTATATCTCTCTGACTTGGTCAGCAACCCAACTGTTGGGGCATATTTTTGGCATATTATCCTTTAAATTATTGGGATAAGGCATGCTTCTACCATTCAACTGTCTGAATTCTTTCCTGTCACTATCCCATTTCATTCTTTTTTGTTCGTATAATGCAAGCCACGGTTGTGTCACTTCAAAATTGTAAAGAATGAATTTATTGATTGCTTCAATTTCTGCATTCGCTGATGAAATCAAACCAACATTATATAGTACTTAGAGATAAAAATATACATTATATCGAAGTTCAACATGAATATAATTAATTACTTTTTGTAAAGTTGAAAAATTATAAGTCGCTTACTCTTTATCAAGCGTTTTTTTCCACTTGTTTGGAGAAACTATCTTTCTCTTTTGTCTTCATCCAATTCATCGCTCCAAATCACCACACCTGGTCTATTTTTGATCTGCTTGATGTACTCACTGGCATAGTAGAAAGACTCATACAATATGTACCCCTCTGCCATAGACCCCTCGGGTTTTGCCCTTTGTCGAAAAAAACCTTTCAATTTTTCCATGTACCTCTCTAAGAAGAACATCCAACGACAAGAAACAACCCCAACTAATTCAACCTCATCTACCAAGTGGATTAGAAGATGAACCTGTAAGTCCATGAAACTCGTCGGCAGTTCCTTCTCAAACATACAAACAATCTCAACTATCTCTTGACACCACCGTGGACTGCTAGCCACATGAATCTCCTTTGACGTGATCCAACATACAAATGCAGATAATTTAGATATGGCATGTCCTAGGTCTTGAGGGAATTCATGTTTCACACACCCACACACAAACAAAGGATAATGACACTGCAAAGTTATAAAAACATGACAATAATATACAAAATTAGTTATGTTTTATGATCATCGCATGGGATAAAATTTATTAATATAAAAAATAATAAAATCATGCTTTTGACATTATACGTACTCCTTGAAGATTCAAATGGTCATGCGATTTCAACCCTGACAAATGGTCATCCACAGTGAAGTAGCACCGTAGTGAAGACCCATATGAAGTTGGCACCCTCACATCCATTATAACTTCCTTTGCCAAAGATATATCATCTTTTTTTAAAATCCATGAGACATCACCTTCTTTGAAAAATCATGAATTAGAGGGACCAGCGCCTGCCTCTGATCCCGTAATTTCTAATCATCTTGGCCAATATTTCTTTTTAGTTTTTGAAGTAATAAGATCTTTCCTAACCACCAATGTGTCACTTTGTTTCGATGATATGTGCCTCCATAAAGAAGATGAAACATTTTTAAATATATGCATGGGATCTAATAAGTGGGCAATCTTAAGATGCTCCCAATATGGGAGATCATAAAAGATAGATTTCCTTTTCATCCCAATGGGCAATTTCTCAACATAGGTGTTGAAGAAATCTGGATCATCGAACTTAGGCTCCCCATTTTAATCGAACATTTCTGTGAATTCCTTCTCCTTCTCTCTCTCATATGCTCTAAGCCATTCAACTGGTGTCATTATTGGAGGCCTTTGGGTTCTTTCTCGTTTACCATTGAAAGCGGATGCTACTCTTTTGTAAGGGTGTTGTTTTGTTAGGAATATCCTGGAGCAATCATACACTAACTTTCGTAGGTCCTTGGACCATCTATCTTTCAGAGAAGGTCCACAAAATTTACATCCAAAATACCTTTTTGTTACAAGACCTGCGAGATTATATTTGTATACATTAATTAATATGCATGGCACGTTAAAGACTATCATGAAGATCAAAACAAATAATATTACAACGAATTAAATAACTAATATGTGAAAGAATATTGTTACATTATATATAAACAAATCAATAAATTAACATAAAATTTACTACATAAAATCAAGTCTGATAATCTCAGGCTCTGTATATATGCTGTACACAAACCTCCTCTGCAGCCACATGGGCCTTTTATACATCACAGTGTAATGGCCCCATCCTACACTCTTTCCACCATTCACTATTGTAAGTGGACATCCATATTCTTCACTTGTCTTCTACTAGGGACTATGAGAGCCAACATAAGATGTTCATTCTTCACAGACAACCATGGGGGGATATTGTTATTGATCACTACTACAGGCCAAATAGAATAGTTGGTGTTCTGGAGGGAATATGGTTGACGCCATCCATGGCTATGCTGAGTCATAGACTTCGTACTTCATCCTTGAATTTTTTGGGCCATGTATCCTCTATATGCTTCATGGCTATTGAATCAGTTGGGATTCGCATAACTCCCAACTCACTTCTGTGTGAGGCATGCCATCCCTGCAACATAGCTAATTCTTTGCAACGAAAGAGCCTTTGAATCCTTGGGATTATAGGCATGTGCCTCAATATCTTAAAAGGAGGACTAGTACGTGATTTACCCTTATTTTTTGATTTATCATACCTGTCATGCCCACATTTCAGACACATCTCTTTGTCTGCATATTCTCCTCTATATAGAATACAATCATTTGGACATGCATGATATGATATGTACTCAACACCCAACATTTTCAAAAAAAAAATTGCCTCCTCGTAGCTACTGGGCAAGACATTATCACTCGGAAGAACCTTATCTTTGAATAACTTGTAGTTGGTGATCATGGAAAACTATATTAATAAATGTACATTAATGTCGATATAATTATTAACGTTCATAAAATTTAACATTTGTAATGTTCATTGCAGTGTACTGATTATATTTCAAATTTATATATAAGGCCGGAAGTACTTTATGGTAACTTACCTCAAAAGTTCCAAGAAACATGCATTCGACAAGCCAAACTTTTCTTTCAAGTTGTACAGTAACATTGTTGTCCCCAACTGGGTAGACTTTGACTGACCGCTGGGTCCAAAGAGAGGGGTGGTGGAAGAAAATTAAGGCTTTCGAAAAAGGTGTCAGCGATATGAGCATCATCCCCTAGCTGATCATCATTTTGGAATGCATCTAACAACATTGTCTCCATGGCAGTCGTATCCCTTAAGTAATCATCCATACCAACCTATATTTGATTGTCTCCATTGCCAGCTTGTGAAGAACTACTATTGTTGTAGTCATTCCTAATTGGTGAATCTGGACGTAGCAGGAATTGAATTGGTGGTTGATTCAACCATTCTTGGTATCATTCCTCTCCGATTTTTTCTCTTAATTTAGTCTTCTCTCGATTTGACATTATTGTAGAGTTCATCATCACTAGAATCCTAATAATTTTATAATAAAAAAATGAACATGATTAGTACAAAATATTATGATATCAATTAGTAACCACGTTGACAATATTGAATGATTATAAATTGGTTTGACGTTGAAATAATTACATAGTAATCAATATATATACCAAACAATTATAATTATAATTACCATCATTGTCCTGGGATTGTGGCTAGAAGATGCAATATTGTTACAATTGGCAGGGTGAAGTGGCTGTCCATTTTCATCTACCAAATGCGTCTTGCAGTATGCAGCTCCTGATAAGAAATTTCGATGTTTTAGAACAGTACTTTGAATATAATTTTGTGCATCTGAACTCGATGATGAATCTGCATGAACCTAGAAATTTGTATACATTATAAATTTAATTAAGTTGTGCATGATTGACTACATGGATAAAAAGCATACATAAATTCAATTAGATAGTTAAAAAACTAAAACAAATCTGAAGTAAATATTATGTCTCCACATGGATAGGGAGAACTCCGCGATGGACTTTGAGAAATATTATGGAATGAGCTGGATTTTGAAGAATTGTCCATTTCATATAATATATGATATTTTCTCCCTGCATTTGAGCAAAACAACAATAAACTTTGGTGCACAAACCTAATGTAATTCCGGTGCGTATTGTTCAAATAACTGCAAAGGCGAGTTCTTTATTTTGCACACCGGTGCGCTTTTGTAACAAGTAGCACCGGTGCGGTTGAATTAAATGACACACCAGTAAAGAAATAACCGCAATAAAAAAAGTGCAACCCTATTTTCTTTAAGTGAAAAAAAAAAACAGTAAATTGAAAATTGGGCGGAAAAATATTTTTGAAAATCTAATTTCATAAAACATTTCTTTAAATACTAAACACTTTTCATTATTTCACTATTTTTGCAAAACATTTCAGCCAGAGATTTGCAGGATACATACCTGGAGCAAATAGAGTACGAGAGTACTGTGGAGCAGGGAAATACGTTTGAACAGAAGTATTCAGACAATCCGAATTCCAAACCTCTGGTAATTCAAACCATGTACCATAGAATCTTAAATGACGTGAGTAAATTTTATTGTTTTTTTGTACTTTTTTCTGCAGTTTTATTTATGAAGTGAAATAAGAAATCAAAGTATATTGTTTTATTTTATTTTTTCTCTAGTTTTTTATGAAGTAAAATACCAAATCAAATCTTATTGGTTTTTTTACTTTTTGTTTCTGCAGTTTTTTACCTTTTCTACATTTTTCAGAAACAAAAATAAAAAAAGAAATCAATTTTTACAAACAAAACCCTAGATTCGTTTTGTTTCTGTCATTTTTTCTCCCTCTTTCTTTTCAATTTAGATTTATAGGGTTTCTGTACTCATAAGAAATCCAACCCATGGGATGACTCGCATAGTCGAATCCCAATCCAGGTTGGCCCTTGCGTCAATCTTAAAAAAATACAGTTTTTTTTGCGCCGGTGTGCTTCGTTATACAAGCGCACCGCTGAAGTACATTGATAAAAAATAAAATAAAAAAACAAAATATGTTTTTATCAGTGTCCCATATGTAACATATGGCACCGGTGCACTATTACATTATGGCGCACCGCACAACATTCTATTTTAGAAAAAAAACCATTTTACAAACATACCCTACATTATTTTTGTTTTTGCCCTTTCTTCTCCCACTTGTTGTGATTTCAGAATTAAGGTTTTTCAATTTATATTTATAGGGTTTGTATTGCTAAATATAAGCCTGAGACATGCAACCAACAGGAGGATCTGCATAGTCAGATCTCAATCCATGTCGGCCCTTGCATAAAAATAAAAATAAAAATAAAAAACACTTCGATGTGCCCTTTCTGACAGAGTGCACCAGGGCGGTTGGTTATCACAGCGCACCGCAAAAGTACTGTCATAAAAAATTAAAAAAATATGCAGCCGGTGCGCTATTTCATTATGACGCACCGCAAACATTCAGTTTCAAAAAGAAAAAAAACTTTCAAAAAATACAAACCTTACTTTATTTTTGTTTCTCCCCTTTCCTCTTCTTCTTTCTGTAATTCAGAATTAAGACTTTTTAATTTAGATTTATATGGTTGTATTGCTAAATATAGACCTAATACATGCAACCAACGGGACGATTAGCATAGTCATATCCTAATCCATGTCAGCCTTAGAATGATTTAAGAAAAAAAAATATTTTTTACGGTGCACCCTATGTAAGGTAGCGCACCGGTGCTCTGTTGTTTACAAGAGCACTGGATAAGTAAGGTGAAAAAATAAGATTTTTTAACGGTCGCCATATGTAAAATATAACACCGATTTATGCTTAAAAAACTAACACTAGACGATTTTTATTATTTTTATGATGGTTAACCGGTGTGGTCATTGACCTGTAACGTACCGAGGCTTCTTGTTAACATAGAGCATTGTACGGTGTATTATACTGTTTTTTCGGTGCAATGGAAAGTCATGAACACACCAAAGTCGGTGCGTTAACCATGAATGGCACACTGGTTTTGTGAGTTTTTTTTTTTTAATTCAGAAGTTGACAGTTTATTTAAAAATATATTATTGACTAATATGATACAGGTTTGATATTGTTAAAGAAATGACTGACAAGAGATCAAGTAACAAAAATACTAATAACACATCAAGAAAAGCAAAAAAGGAAAGTTCTTTGTAAATTTTTTACAAAAAAAATATTTTTGAACTGTATGTAAGTTTAAATAATATGTATCGTTTAATGTGTATCATGCAAAGCCACAAAATGATGAAGCTCGATAAGATTATTTCTGATCTAGGACCAGAAGAATGTATAAGCTTGATGGAAAAATTGCAAAAGAATGAATCAGGTACTGAATGAAAAAATACTATCGAACCAATATGAGTTTCTTTTTTTAGTTTTCATTAATAATATAATTAAAATTATTAGATAACATGTGTGAAAAAGTATATTAATTCACCTTTGTTTAATGTTCTACAGGGACCAACAACTCAGAAAAGGAATGTTGTTCTAAGAAAAGAAAAACAATAGAACATGCAAATGAAAATGAATTGTGTTTTTTTGTTTGATGTTAAGATAGGCGGATGCAAGATTTCAATATTTGGTGCATCTTTCTGGCCTAGGGTTTGGCTCACTGTCTGCGCACTGTTACCAAATCTGGCAGGGGGCAGTGCCCTGTTCTCAGATCTACGACAGAGGGGGCTTGCCCTAGCCCAACAAATGGGCAGTTCAAGGGCCTCTGGGGCCCCTTCCTTCAAACAGATAATGATGGACAAAGGAAAAGGTCCTTTGGAAGGAGTGCAGATCACGAGTTCTGAAACGACTGGAAAAACGACCTCAGCAAAAAGACAAAGAAGGATAGCAATGCTAAGGAAAACCAACTTCACAACCAAACTCAAGACATTAAAAATCCGGGAGATAAAGGCACAACGGATTCCGCTCAAGTGAAGAATCCACAAGATGGAGGAACGAAGTCCAAAGGAGCTGAGGTTAATGATACTTCCACCCTAAACGGATCCGCTCCAGAAGGATGAGCAATAGAAAACAAACAGCCAAAAACTTAAGGGAGATGTAAGCCTAAGACTACAGAAAGCCTAAGGGTCATCATTACGGACCCATAACTGCAAGCTTACCGGGATCACATGGCTATTCATTCTGTAATCTGCAAGTTTATGGGCTTTTGGCCCACATAAAAGGCCTTATTCCAATGGATAAAATAGACTTGGAAGCCAAAAGGAGACGTGAAACTCCACCTAGGGGCTAAGGGTTTCTTCACGGCTGTCTTTGCTAACCTGGAAGATAGGGACTGCATCTTTGATGGAGGCCCTTACTTCTATGGTTCTGCGGGTCTCTACATGGGATCTTGGAAGCCTAACTTTGCTCCTGAACAGGAAACATTCACGCATGTCCCTGTGTGGATTCGCCTATTTTCTCTCCCGATTGACTACTGGAGACCAGCAGCGTTGGAACAAATCGGCAAAAAACTAGGTACTTTTATCCAGGATTCTGAAGCAACTGTCCAAAAAAGGTACACTTCCTATGCTCGTATATGTGTTGAAATGGATGTTTCAGGTGCTCTTCATGAAGGTCTATAGTTAGGATACAGAGATGAAGTTTTCTTCCAAGCCATAGACTATGAACATATACCCTTCAGGTGTAGGAAATGCCATGAACATGGTCATTTGATCCGGGAATGTCCCTTACAGAAACCCACTGAGAAGGCTAAGGACAGCTCAGATAAGAATCAGGATGGCTTTGTTCGACCTTCTGGCAAACACAGGACCAATAGAAGAATCCCACCGAAGACAGGAAACCCCAACAAAGGATCCATGAATGCATTTGAAGTGCTTGGAGAGGAAACTGTCGTTGAGGAGAATACCCAAACTTCAGCTGCAGAGTAGGATATCCCACAAGGAAATGATCACAACCACCAGCCATGGTTTCCTGAATCGATCGATGACTTCCTCCTAGATCTTGATCTCGGGAAAGATGCTGAAGGGGACGAGGAAATGGTTTTAAGTGAAATAGGCACGGAAGATCAGGACTCGAGTGACATACTTGACAAAGAAGGAATGGATCTTAACACCATAGTTGAGAAATGGAAACAAAAAGGGTTGACCACATCCCAGAGGAAGAGATAGACAGAGTCAAATTCCTTTTCCTTTCTAGGCAGGATGCAGCCTTAAGAGGGTAGAAAAGGAATCTAGGCACGACTAAGGGGCTGGGTATAAAGGTGAAGACCTTCCACCACACGCAATCCAGTACAAAATACAAGAAGAAAAGAGGCAGAAGAACCAATAAGGAAGCAGTACAAGAGCTTGGCCAAATGCTCATCAACTCAGGTAAAATGAAAGCCGTTGAGGCTTTACCGTTCTCCTCTTAACCATGTTTAATTATGAAGTTACTCTCATGGAATATAAGAGGGCTTAACAACCAAGCCAAACATAGACTGCTGAGGAAAAAAGTTACGAAGGAAAAATCAGACATTATTTTCCTACAGGAAACAAAATGTACTAGACAGAAGTTGGAAACAATATGTAGAAGCATGGGAAAGAGAATGGAGTACCTGGAGGTTGAGGGTAATGGTATGGAAGGGGGTTTAACCATCTTCTAGCATCCCCTTTCCCTTCACCTACTGAACGCAGAGGCCTCCACATCTTTCATCTCCCTTGAAATGCAAATCCTGGGGGATAATGGCACTTATCTATTCACAAATGTTTATGGTCCCCAACGGCTGGAAGACAAGCTACAGTTGCTAAAGAATCTTTCTAGTTTGCAGCACAGATACCCTAACGCTAAAGTCATTTATGGAGGTGACTTCAACATGATAACATCTATAGGGAGAATAAGGGAGGAATAAGAACCCTAAACATAGATGCTGAGGCCTTCACGTCCTTCATTAGAATAGCCAACTTGGTGGACATTATGCCCAGAAATGGCTCTTTCACCTGGACCAATAGAAGAGGAGGTGAAAGACACATCGCTTCTAGGCTTGATCGGTTTCTGATCTCTGATTCCATTCTCCTGGGGGGAGTCACGGTGGAATCGAATATCACTCCATCTGGGGGTTCGGATCACTGGCCTATCTCTCTGGATGCTACAATCCTCGGCACTCCTAAAAACAGGCCTTTTCGCTTTGAGAAATTCTGGCTCAGTCACCCAAATTTTGTTACCAACATCAAACTCTGGTGGAATGAACACTTAGACACCAGAGGAACCAAAATGTTTCGGTTCCAAGCCAGATTGATGCACCTAAAGGCTAGGATTCGCACTTGGAACCAAGAGGTCTTTGGCAATATTTTTGAGGAGAAACAAGCCCTAGAGGATCAGATGGAACTGATACACAACAACTGGATTAAGGGGGACATTTCCCAAGACTCCATTAATACTGAGCATAATCTCGGGAAAAAATGGAATGAGCGGTGTCACCAGGAAGAAATACTATGGAGACAGAAATCCCGCATTCAATGGCTTAAGGAAGGGGAGAAAAACACCAAAATTTTCCATCAATCAACCATGGAATATAGATGCAAAAAAAAAAACCAAACTCAAGGATGAGCACGTCACTTCTATCCAGTCCCATCAAGAGATTGCGTCCATCCTTAGAAACCACTTCAGTATGATTGCAACTGAACTCGACATTGATAGAAGGGAGGCTATCAACGAAGTCATTACTTCCATTCCCAAGATGATCACTGAAGAGCAGAATAAAACCTTGAACCACCTGGTTACTCTTCAGGAGGTGGAAGAGGCTGTCAAAGATATGGCCAATGGAAAGGCTCCGGGACCTGATGGTTTCACCATTGACTTCTTTAAGGCTTGCTGGGATTTGGTGAATATTGATGTTTGGGAGGTGGTTGAGGACTCGAGGAGGTCCTCCTCTATTCTCAAATCCCTTAATTCCACTTTCATTGCCCTCATTCCCAAGGAAGAGGATGCTTGCACTCCTTCAAAGTTCAGACCTATCGCTCTCTGCAATGTGTTGTACAAAATCATCTCCAAAGTAATGGCCAACAGATTAAAGCCCATTTTGCCCTTGATTATATCTGAAGAGTAATCAGGGTATGTGGAAGGAAGGCAAATCATGGACAATATACTTTTAGCTCAGGAAATGATCCACTCCCTTTAGTCTCAAAAGAAGGCGAGCATGATCATACAACTGGACCTCTCTAAAGCCTATGATAAGGTCAGTTGGAGTTACCTGGAAGTAGTGCTACATGCGTTTGGTTTTGGTCAGTTTTGGATAAACTAGATTTTAGCCATGGTTAAATCTCCTAGCTTCTCTATTCTTGTTAATGGAGCCCCTTCTTCACTTCAAGGGACATTAGACAAGGTGACCCCATTTCGCCTTTTCTTTTTGTCATCTTAATGGAAGGTCTGAGTCGCATCATCAAATTAGCTAAGGCTAGGAATCTCATCAAGGGTATCTAGCCCCTAAATCACTATCTTGCTACCACTTATCAACAATTCGTTGATGATATCGTGATGCACGACATCCCTACAGCTAAGGAAGCCAAGGGTTTCAAAGCAATTCTGAACCTATTCAGCAAGGCTTCAGGTATGGATCTTAACCTGGAAAAGTCCTCAATTTTTTTCTTCAATACACACATAGAGGTCCAAAGACACCTCACGGATCTTCTTGTCTTCAAAAGATGCAGCCTCCCTTCTAAGTATCTAGGTATTCCTCTCACCGATAAGCCTTGGTAGAAGATCCATTGGGAACGCCTGCTCTCCAGACTGGAAGACAAGGGCAACTATTGGACTAATAGAGTCTTGAAATTTGCTGGTAGATTGGTTATGACTAAGGCTGTTCTTCAGGCCATCCCTCAGTACATGCTCTCTATTCTCCCAGCTCCAAAAGGAGTCATCCAGAAAATCAGGAACATTCAAAGAACCTTTCTCTGATCGGGTAAAGTGCAGAAACCCAAGTGGGCTCTTGTTGCCTGGGATAAGTTATGCAAACCAAAAAACCTGGGGGGTTTGGGGCTGCGGGACCCAGACACGGTCAACAAATCTTGTGGTGCCAAGCTTTGGTGGTGCTGGCTCAAAGAACCTCATACGCCATGGGCTAAATTATGGAAGGCTAAATATGCTGAGAATTGGCGACCGGAGGAGCTGATAAGAATGACAGATCCCCCTGTAGGGTATCCAATTTGGAACTTGGCCAAATATAACAAAAATATCATTCAGGATTCCTGCTTCTAGGAAATTCGTGATGGCACCATTGCGCTCTTCTCGGAGGATGCTTGGAAACAGATGCCCAAGCTGGAAAGCCCTAATTTTCTCCATCTTCAAAGATGGTTTCAGACTGCAGGCAAGATACAATTCCATCACTATTGGTCATACCATAATGAAAACCAGCAATGGAGGGAATGGAATCTAGTTCCTCCTCCCTTGGAGGATGACTTGACTGAACTCCTCCACACCCTCAATTTGGCTCTGGCTAAGAGACTGATCTGATCCACTCAGGAGAAGGACCAACTCAGATGGGGAAAGCTCGACGGAGGCACTTTCAACCTCAGGGAAGCCAAACTGCACATCAAACATAAGGACCTCGAAGAAAAAGTGGCTTGGCACCCCAATGTCTGGGACAGAACTATGTGGCCAAAAATAATAACTTTTCTTTGGATGCTCATGCATCGCAAAATCCTTACATGGGAAAACTTATTAAAGCGAGGATTTTTTGGCCCTTCCCGATGCCCCCTCTGTGAAAAGGATGAGGAGACTATGAACCATTTACTTAATGACTATGATTGGACTAACAACTTGTGGGAGTGGCTGAAGGATATTTTCACACAAATCGACAGAATAAGGAATTCCATTCAGGACTGTATTGCGAAATGGTGCACAAATTACTCTAGTTGTGACATGGTTAACACCCTCTGGCGGCTTAGCCCTGGTTTCATTATTTGGTCAACTTGGAAGGAGAGGAACATATGCATTTTTCAAAAGGAAACCAGGCAGCTTGACATTATCAAAACCTCCATCATGCAGAATTTAAGAGAGACAGTCCTTACCATTTGCAAATCTGAGCAGGCCGCCTCGCTCTCCAGGAATGATTCACGAATTTTGATGATGTTTGGCTTGACCAGATTATCGTGTCATAATTTCCCTATGAACCAACCTAGGCCGACTCCTTCTCCTGATTCCTGGCAGCGCCCTGTCCCGTGTTTTTGCAAATTAAACTTTGATGGAGCGTCTTGGGGTAACCCTGGTCCGGTTGGGCTCGGAGGGGTTATTAGAAATGACAAAGGGGAAGTCTTTCACATCTTTAGTAGAACTCTGGGGGAGGATACCAACAATGAGGCTGAGTTCACTGCCCTGGAACAAGGCCTGCAGATCCTCATCTATCTGGGTAAAAGCTCGGTTATTATGGAAGGGGATTCCCTCCTGGCCATCACTGTAATCAAAAGAATTCAAAACGGCACGAAGCCAGGGAAAGCTATCAAGCATTGGCGACTGGCCATGGTAACGAAGCTCATTGCGGACCATCTCGCCTCCCTCAACAGCATCATTCTTCAGGCGGTTAGGTGGAAGGCTAATGCTCTTGCGGACTATCTTGCTAACTACGCCGTGGATCATTGACACTTGTTGGCAAGACATCACCAGTGATGATCTTCAGAATCAGTGCACTCTCATTTAGAGACAAGACCTCACCGAAGGATCAAGTGAGGAGCACGACCTACAGACTACGGATAATCAATAATTGATGAGGATTAACTATTTTCTTAATGACAAGAGTTGGCAGCGCTGGGAGCTGTCCTATGAGGAGCCTTGGGAAAGATGGAGGATCATCCAAAAGGACGTTGGCAGGCTCCATCGATACAAATGGCAGTTTGCGTAGCATCCTCAAGCATGCGACAAAACTGGAATCAAGAAGTGGATTCATTTTCAGGGAACTGGCATCAACACCTTGATTAGACTTCAAGCGGCCGGCAATGATGGTAGTAAGCGGGTTACTAGTGGAGTTTTGCGCCCCTTCCAGGCTCCTATTATTATAAATATTCTCACACTCTAGACAAGTTTCATCTTTTTCAATCCATCTGCTGTGCTTTGTATTGTGTCTCTGTCTTTCTCTCTTGTCTGCTGGTCTCCTATTCCATGTGGCTGCATCCTAGCTATGGCAGACCGTAATCTTCGAAGTACTAAGGCGGCCAAAGAGCTCAAGCGAGCTAAGGAAGGCTATGAGGCGGCGATTTCTAAAAAAGGCAAGAAAACCATTGAGCGGCTGCAGGAGGAGGTTCAAAAAGCCCAGACAACCATAGACAATCGGGCCATCAGTGAGGAGATATATTGGATTGCCGACCCTGGCACTCCTTCTACCAGAGCTACGCAGTTTCTGCAGACTCAAACTATGATTTGGCAGATGAAAAATATGCTTGCCAAAGCCATTGGCATGCAGGGTGCAGCTGTCAAAGATACTTTCACGACCACCTCCCTCGCCTCTGCTAGCAACTCTGCTCACTTGGATAAGTTGGAGATCTCCCTGAATTTTCTAACAGAAGAATTGAAAATGCTTTCTAAAAGGTTGGACGGCTTCATCTGAATATTTGAGCTGTACCTGAGGCACGTTCTGAACGTTTCGATTGAGGTGCCGGAGGATGACTCCCAAACAACGATTATCCGTCGCTACAAGCCGTGCTTCATTCCCAAAGGTGCTGAGGCTGCTAGTCCTAGTGTTGCCGGTCATTCGGGTGCTTCCAATCCAGTCTCGTGATTTCACCTTGGCTGTTTTCCTTTCTGTTTATCTAGTTTTCATGTCTTCTCTGTTCGCTTGGTCTTGTAAGTCTGTTAACAGGTTAAGTAAAGTTGTAGACAATTTTGATTTCTTCAGATGCATTACACGGTCAGGCAACCCTGCGTGGTTAGCCAACTTTATGTCTGTGTTGGTCATTCAGTCTGCAACAGTTGTTAGGTACTCTATCAGCCCTCAGAGGGGTTTGCATAACGTTATGTTTGGTTGGCCTGTGCTTCCTCATGTCCATCTGGATCAGACAGGCCGTTTTGTAACCATATGTACTATCAGTTTTTCTTCTACTTAACATATTTCAGCTCACTTACACAAAAAAAGATAATTAAATGTACTAGCTATTGAAGTTTAACTCATTAATTATTAACTATTAATGAAAGCGTGAACATTTTTTTTAATAGTAATATTTGTGTTTTCGTCGTGCAAAAATGTTTTCCATGTAAAATAATTATCAAAACAAAGAGCATCCATGCGAGAGAATTAATAGCTATAATTAAATGCACAATAAACTATTAATAATAAAGTAAATAATATTAAATGTATTAGTTATTGCAATGTAGAGTTTAACTCATTAATTATTAACTAATAATTAAAGAAAAACTAATAGCTATAGTATTATAAAAGTTGTCTATGTAAAATAATTATAAATAAAACATTAATGACAGAGAATTAATAGCTATAATTAAATGCATCTATTAATAGTCAAGTTAATAATAGTGAAATGTATTAATTAAAGAATTTTAACTTATAATTTGAATGGAGAAGAGCTGAACTATGAGGGGGGAAATGGAGTTTAGGGTTTCAATGGAGAGATGCATTGGGAGCGATGAAGGGTAGCAGACAACGTTGTATGAATGACGATCGATTGCTGGGATGCGCCAACACATGGCCCCTACATGGAAGTAAGCCCGGTCACCTGGGAACAACACTGCCTGGAAATAGGAAAGATTAACCATAGGGTTCCAAGGGAATTTTCTATTGTTCTCACGATTTTTTCTCTTTGTGTTTACCCTCAACAGCACACGACCTTGCTAGAAGCTCATCAACAAGGGTGGTTAAAGTTATCATTTATTTCCTACAAACAGTAAAAATGGTCAAACCAAGGGAATATGTCGACCTGGAGCCCAAGGTGGAAGACATTCTGTAGGTTTGGGGCTTCGAGCTTGAGGCGAAAGACATTTTATAGGTTTGGGGCTTGGAGTCCACTCAGCGAAATCTAGCAAAGGTAATTCTTCTAACTAGATACCCAGGTGGAAAAAGGGGAGTCACGATGCTAGATTGGAACCCAGAGAGTAGTTTAGGGTTTCAATATGAAGGAAAACCCTGCATCTCAAAGGCGGTCGGTTGGGGCTCTGACATCAATCTACTGGAAGTTCAAGCAACAATAGCGAATTTGGCAGATCAGGATGTAGGGGAGACGACAAAGATATTGCTAAGCTCAAAAAACCCCACGATGTTTCTAGTTTATGGTTTTTTATCGGGAGGGTTGGAAGGCATAGTCATAAGCAGTGGCTTGAGAAGGAACGAGGGGATAAAAGCCTATCTGGTTAAGGAGCTGCGGCCAAATGAATTGGTTTCAAGTCAGGGTTTGAACATTTCTCTTGCATGTAAATTTCTAGTGAGCTAGAAGGAAAATGAGACTCCTATTCCCTTTAAGGCCTGCAATTCGGAAGCAACTAAAGGAGAGGGGTTTTTTTCAAGAGAGTCGGAATCATAAGGAAGGAATTTTTAAATTCCTTTCTGAAAATAGTGTGGAGGAACATGTGTGTGGCCCCTCTTTAGATTTTTTGGTTTTCTAAAATGAAGGGTTACTGGGATATGGCTTTTAGGATGTGGGGGAGTGGTTTCAGAATATCACCCCTGAAGTGGAGGGGTAGTTTTTAGAATATGGGGTTTTACTCACTTGAAATGTGCCAACGGAGGAGAGGCTAGGGCCTCTCTCTAAGGAAGAGACCCATGTGTGGGAGGGACAATCATTTTCTGGATCAGCTGAGAATGGTTGGAATACTGGATCGAAGAGAAAGAAGGGGAAGGTTATAAGGAAAAAAGTGAAATGCCCAATCTGGTTCTCAGGGTCGATATCCAGATAGATAAGGCTATGGAAGCCTCAAAGCTAATCCTGGTTGGAAGAGTGAAAGGGAAATACTACTCAGCAAATTACATATCAGAGTGGATCACTAAGGTATGGTGTGGGGCTCCGGATAATTAGGTAGAAGTGATCACATTGGCTAAGGTATGGTTCATGGTTCGATTCAATAAGGGTGAGAATTTGGTATGGGTATTGGATCGCAACAGGTGCTTCGAGATAACACCAATATTATTCAAGAAATGAACACCCCTATTTGATGCTCAGAGAGAAAAACTAGAGGAGATTCATGTATGGGTTCGACTTTTTGCTTTACCCTCGTAACTCTGGAAGGAGGATGTCTTCAAAGCCATAGGCAACACATTGGCCATTTTTCTGGAGGCGGACATGTCATTTGTGGAGACAAGGAATAGGAATGTGGCCTGCATTTTGGTAAGATTAGACCAAAGGGAGGGTCTGGGAGAAAAAATCTAGCTTCAGCTTCAAAGATATTCTTACTGTGATATTATTGACTACGAGCAGTTACCCTTTAGATGCCACAGATGCCACAAAAATGGCCATCTAGCGCGAAATTTCCCACTGGGATTCAGAAGGAGAAGAAGCCAAATGGGCGACCCCAGGATAGAGGGTCGGCCACAGGCTGAAGAGGAGGTCAATGCACAAATAGAGGAGATAGATACCTAGCAAGATGGGGATCATGTACCGATGGAGGTACAAGAGGAACATACTGTGAGACCAGGGATTCAAATTATGCCAGAGCAGGAACATCATCAAGAAGCCCAGGATGAGGTTGGTACCATCGTTCCATGCCCCAATCGATGGGTACTTGTTCTCATCCCCTGTCCTCTTTTAATGATTCTCTTCAATCTTTACTAAATGTTCTCCCTGGGCCTCGTCCCTCCAAGACTTTTATGATAGAAGATCCATTTATCGACATTGTGTATCTCACCCTAAACAATATAATCACCTCTATCCCAGCTCCCTTATTAGCTAAGTCCTCTCTGTCCGACCTTGAGCTTCATTTACTCCCTTTGGATTCCTCTGAGAAACCTCACTATAATCGACGCCCTCGGGAAAAGCAGGCCCCATCTTTAGAAAATGTAGGAGGGCTTGGGGGCATCCAAGAGTTTTCACTGCCTCTCGAGGCAGGAAGTCAGATCTATTTAAGGCTCAGTTAAAAGAAAATTTGGATATTTCTGATGGAAAACAATTATTTCGCAAAGGGGTTTTAGAGTAGTGGAGACCCCTGTTATGGTTACCAAATGATTATTTTGTCTTAAAATTGTCGTGGGTTTGCTAGCACTCAAAAGAAGCTAGCCTTAAAAGTTATTTTTCAAAATTATTGTCATGGTGTTATTATGCTTCAAGAAACTCTTGGATCTAGAAAGCGTGTGATTAATTCCCTTAGTAAAATGATGCCAGGTTGGTCCTTTGTGACTGGTGATGCAAAAGGAAGATCAGGGGGTCTGAATTTGGGCTTCAAAGACAGTAGTATGAATCTGATAAACTCCCAGGGATCAGATCTGGTCCTGGGGAGGTTTACTCGTTAGGCTATGCTCTGAAATTTCTTTCATCAACATATATGGTTCATGTCAGGACATGGTTTCTTTTTGGAACAACCTATTTTCTAAATATTATATGAAAATCCCTAATCTAGTGGTGGTGGGGGGGATTTCAACTTTCTGTTTGGAATGTATGAGACTTGGGGTCCTTTGGCCGAAGCTGACCCTATGGTTGATTTCTTCTTGAATAAGCTCCAGTCATGAAGCTCATTGATGTAAACCTGATAAAATCTATACCTACTTGGAGGAACAAATGAGTGGGGGAAGCCAAGCTGGCGAAGAGATTGGATGGCTTCTTATTGAAAGAGGATTTGGTTAATCAAATCCCATTTTTTAGGCAGTGGGTAAGATTACGAGGGGAATTATATCACTTCCCCATCCTCCTGGAGCTGAAATGGACCAGTAGGAAGCTTGAATCACCCTTCAAATTCAACCCTAATTGGCTTAAAGAGCCCAGCTATAACATATTAGTCAGAGCCACTTGGAGGCCTCTAGATTGGAACCATAATTCATCCCTACCTTAGTCTTTCATGGAAAACCTAAAAAAATTGAAACAAGAAACTATAAAATGGGCTAAAGGAAAAAGACAAGGGATAAAGCTAAATTAAAACGTATTAGTGAGGAGCTGTAATCCTTGGAAAGTCCGAAAGAGGATGGGTATGAGACGAAGGAGAAGAGAGAAATGATGAAACAATTGGAATCTGGAAGAAGGAAGATTCTTAATGATATTGAAGAACAATGGAGACTCAAAAGAAGAGCATTTTGTCTTGTAGTTGGGGATGAGAACTCAATTTTTTATTTTATTTTATTTTATTTTTTATTTTATTTTTATTTTTAATTTTTTAATTTAAAAAAAAAATTTCTCAGAATTATGCAAAGGGAAGGAAAAATATAAACACTATCTGGGAAATGAATAAGGCAGATGGGGGAATGGAAAAATATTTTAATGAATTAGCAACTCTAGAAGAGATCATTTTAAAATCTTGTTCAAAGCTCCAGAGGCAGCTTCAATTGCAGAGGTCATTCGGGTGGCTTAACTATTCCCTAGATACGCGGAGGAGGAAGAAAATGAGATGATTATGGGCCCTGTGTCGAAAGGCAAAGTTGAAGGGAAAATTATATCTATGCAGAAATACAAGAGACTAGGGCCACATGTCTGGACGGTGGAATTCTTCCAACATTCTTTGACTTAATAAGGGAAGAGATTGTTGGGGTGGTGGAAGAATCTAGGATTAGAGGTTATGTTTATGATCCTTTGAACACTACTTTTCTGGCTTTAATCCATAAATCTGATGACTCTTCATCCTTTGAGGAGTTCATGTATGTATCCCTTTGTAACTGTATGTATAAAATCATTGCAAAAATTATTATTATTTTCCTGAAACCAATCCTTTCTAGAAATATTTCTAAGGAACAATTTGGGTTCCTTGATGGCAGAAAAATGCATGAAGCCATTGGGATAGCTTAGGAATCGATGCATAGTATAAATATGAGAAAAATAAAAGGTCTCATAGTTAAAATTGATCTCTCAAAGGCGTATGACAAAATTAGTTAGTTATAGTTATGTCTCTTGATGACTCACTTGGGTTTTGTTATCAGTTTCATCAATTGGGTCACGGGTTGCATATCAAATGTGAGCTTTGTTTTTCTTATTAACGGTGCAACATTACCTTTCTTCCACAGTCAGAGAGGGCTTAGATAGGGTTGCCCTCTGTCTCTGCTACTATTTTTACTAGCGGCAAAAGGCCTAAGTCAACTGATTATTGCCGCTAAGAGGAGATGTGAATAAAAGGTATTGAAGTAGCAGTAAATTTGTTTATCACTCATCTGTTGTTTTTAGATGACATCCTATTGTTCAGTGATGGAACTAGGGGTGATATTCAACAGTTGAAGCTCTCTCTTGACTTGTTTCTCAAAGCTACTAGGATGTGTCTCAATGCTTAGAAATCCTCAATAGTACACGAAGGCTTTTCAGTGAATGAGGTAAACAAAATTCTCTCGATACTCCCCTTTGAAGCAAATCCCATGATTGATAGTTTTAAATATCTGGGGTTCCATCTCAAGCCAGATTCCTACAAGAAACATGACTGGAATTGGTTGTTGGCAAACATTGAAAATAGTATTAAACATTGGAGTTTTAAGTGGCTTTCGAGAGCTGGTAGATTGGTATTGATTAAAGAATTTCTTATTGTTATTCCAGTCTACTAGATAGCACTAACTTGGGTTCCAAAGGGAATTCTCTCCAAAATAAGGAAATTGTGTAGTCGCTTTCTATGGGCAGGTGATCTGAATGTGATCGAATAAAATGCTTAGGCTTTTTGATTATTTTGTCCTTTAGATTGATTGTTAATTGAATTAAGCTTTAATGAAAAACGACATAAACCAGCAGCAATAAATGAATTAAATCACAACAATAAACAGAGAGAAGAAGATGCAAACATTTGATGATGGAGTTCGTCCCTGGTGGACTACATCTCCGGGTCCGCTTTCAAGTGGGCGTCCGTTTTTATTAGGATTGATCTTGAGGAATTTATTTACACATAAATGGAACAGAATCACTGTGTTCACAGGCACTTCTAAAGTCTGTAAACAGAAAGTACTCTCTCTCGCCTTTTCGACACCTGTCTTTGCACTCAATTTTGACACCCGACGGCTGAGCAATGCTGCAAACAAAACTGCCTATGTCCTTCTAAAACTGAACTCCAAAAAACACACCATGTCCCTTTGAATGAATTTGTCATGGTTTTATAATATGCTCTCGAACCTCTGAATTCCAATTTTAGGAGTTGTTTGAACAAAATTGGGGATTAAGGTCTCGAATCATATATTTTTAATTAACTCATAAGTTTAAGTGATAAACCTTAGCGCTGATATAAATGATAAAACCAAAATTTAAACCTTATTATAAAATTTTAGCCGGACGGTTAGGCTAACCGGGCGGAGATTCGATCTTTCAGCATGTGATCAGCGCCTTCGACCGGCAGTTGCGGCTTGAGCCCGGCGGTCATGACTTTATCCCGACGGTTCGAGCTTAACCCAGTAGTTTCGACTTATCCTATCACATGACGCAGCCTCCGATGCGGCATATCACACGGTCACAAGAGTTGGTGGTCAACAGTTACTGCGCGGTAACATATACATAACGTCTCCCACTGCGATCTAACTCAGACCCGTCACATGCTGTATAAAACCCCGACACGGTTTAGATTTGGCGGTCAAGACTATTTAAGGTTTTAATTTATAATATGAAGTTTTATATATAGACCCGAACCCTCATTTCCTTAGGTTTTGTTCTATACTAAGGTTTGAGTGTTTAGGTTTTAATTTAAAGTCGAAAACCCATTTTTAAATGTTTTACACCATAGCATTTTTCACTAGGTTTTGCACCTTAGGGTTTAACATCATGGATAGGTTTGCGCTACTTAGGTCATGTGTATAGGGTTTTAGGCTTAGGTATTAGGGTTTTAGATATAGGTTAGATCTTTAACCATAGACCTTTACAATTGTAAGGTATTTCACCATAACTTTAACCCACTTTACACCTTCTCATCACACATGATGACCATAACACTGAAGGAGCTTTCACTGGTGAAACTGAACCATGATCAATTTGAGGACAACACTGACGAAACTGGTGGATTGGAGACTGAACTGGACATCGATTGTACTTGGAATGGTGTCAATCTATACTGATCAAGATCCTCCTGGATCAATCCTCTCCACTTAAAAGCTTTTGGACCACAAAAGCTTGATTTTAAGCAGACAATAAGTGAGAATATAGTTCTCTCACTTTCATCTTGACTTTGATGACATACAACCATACCTGATCGTCGACCTAAAACTGATGCTTATCATGGCGCAATTTGATCCTGACTTGACTTAATGCTTGTCGTGGCGCAGAAAAATGTAAGGCTTGATTGTAAGCTTGATGCACATAAGTTAAAAATTCATCCCACAACTTAGGATGTTTACTGTTGTTACCTCGAAGAATATGTATCCCAGTCCTCTTCACCATTTCTGTCTGTCCTTGAACCAAATCCATGTTGCCCCATGGTTGCAAAGGAATTGGAAGTGGCATGTGCAAACCAATCTTTCAATTGCATGGCTTGCTTGTTGAACACATTACACATCCCTTTATGTACTTCATAATTGTTTCATACATATGAGGCCAGTAACAATACCTTTGACTTTCTGTTGTAGTCTTGCTTACACCAAAATATCCTGCAATCTGAGAAAGATGAACTTCCCGAATTACCTGCACTCTTTCTATCTGAGCATCGTGAGTTAGTGATTCATAAGCATATTTGAAATCATCATAAGTTCTATACTCTTCTACATAACTCTCATGAACCAATGAACTTTTATGCAGTACTACTGAAGCATTCAAAGATAGCATATCAACTACTTTACTTGTTACACCTTCCTTGTCCTTAATTACTAAGTGAATTTGTTGAAGAAATCCCATCCAACTATAGTGAGATTGTTGCAACTTAGTATATGAATGAAAGTATTGAAGCAACTGATAATCTATGTGAATCACTATTTCCATTACATAACCTTTAACATATGCTTTAACTTCATATGGTTGTTGATGATCTATCAATGCTGTGAAATTTTTCTGCTTAAATGAATCAACAACTTTAAAATCGACACTTATTCCCCATGTCCCATTTTGCTTACGAGCCAAAATTATGGGTGAACTGTATGGAGATGAACTGGGTCGCATTAATTCTTTGCCAACCTTCCCTGAAATTTTTTGCTTTATTTCTTTATGCTCTATAACTGACTTGTGATACATTCCATTATTAGAGGCATTAAACATCAATTGCATCTCATGTGATATTTCCTTTTTATGAAGTAGATGTTTTGGTTCTTTGACTAGATCTTGAAATGAATCTACCTTTTTAACCTAAATACCTTCATACTTAATTTCACAACCTGAACAAGTATCATTAATATCCTTATGTTGTTCTTTTATCGACATGAATATGTATCTCTTACTTGAACTTATTAAGCGCTTCACCTGATTAACATTAATTAAATTCAAGTGATCTTTGATTTTATGTGCCCGAACAATGTATTTAATCCCATCTTTCTTGAGATGATACATATGTTCCTTCCTACAAAATACTGCATCACGGTCATAGAGATAATGGCTTCCTAAAACAATTCCACATATGTCTAACGGTATCACATCTAGCTCCACTTCGTCGATATAGTTAGCTGTGATTGCAAATTTTAACCGACACTGTTTGGTAACATGAATTTGAGATTTTCCTTTAACCACCCTAAAGGATATGGCTTTGGATGATTATGTGTTTTCAAACCCAATTGTTTAACCAATGAATCAGAAATCAAATTTTCCTGTGATCCCGTATCGAACAATGTATCTATCTTAGTATGCTTTGAAGTTACCGTTATATGAAATAGCTCGATTCTTTTATCTTCATTCTGTTGGTTGATGTTTGAAGAAGCAGAAGTACTAGCATCAGAAATTTTACCTGTTGTAACCATAGCATTTATTTTCCCTTCATCACCTGAATCCGATCCCAAGTCCAAGCCTTGCTGGATTGCTGTTTCAGCCTTCCTTTCACCCTTCTTCGTTTGGAACTTTTTTGGCTTCAGTTCCGGATGAAGTTTCCAACACCTAGCTTCATCATGGCTGATCCTTTGGCAATGTGTCCAAGTAGGTCTTTCATCTTTCTTCTGAGCTGTGGTAGTCTTCTTTCCCTTTGACTTGCCCTTCTTTTTGCTATCTTCAGTTTCCATCTAATTGGATGTCTTTGGTGTAAACTTGAATGGTCTACCACCTGATTCAACAGGAATAGCTTGAACACAAAATTCATCAAAATCATTAGGATTGAACATTAACAATGTATGCTACAAATATGAATGAAAACTGCCAATATACTTCAACAAAGTTTCTTTTGTGTCCAAAGAAATACCAAATGCTAATGCTTTCTTTCTGAATTCCTGTGAACTCTGGAACATTTTGTCCCTTACCTTGTCGCAAGCGCTGCCAATCAATTCCAACTTGTTTTGTATGATCTAACGGATATAATTGTTTCTTTAGAGCTTTAATAAACTTAGTCCATGAGGTGGTAACTTTTCCTTTACGCTTTAAATCTACCTGTGCCTTACTTTCCCACCAGATCAAAGCAGTACCCCCCATTCTAAGAGTAGCTAATTGGATCTTTGTCTTATCATCAGTAATATCTTGAATACGACAATAGACTTCTAACTGTTTTACCCAATTATCTAGTTTCTCAGGGTTTATTTCACCATCGTACACAGGTAATTCGAACTTAACATCAAGTTTCAATAGTCGACTCTTAGGTTTCTTTTCTTTTTTCTGATTCAAAACTCTTAGGTTTCTTTTCTTTTTATGATTCAGAACTAGAAGTAGAAGAGGAAGAAGAAGATGATGGAGATGACGGAGAAGAAGGAGATTTTTCTGCCTTGCCTTTACCCTTTTCCTTCTTTGATGCCTTCAATGATGAGGCTGCATCTCTCGTCTTCTTGTCTTCATATAATTCTGCCAATATTTGCTGCATGTTTATAAACATCTGTTGGATTTGATTCTCATCCATGGGTTTATTTTCAGTAGCTTCAAGAGTCTCAACGGTCTCAGTCCCTGTCATCGTTGATTGATGATCGACTTTCCGCTTTCCGATCTCTGGATTGAATTCCTAAAGCTCACCTTTTCCACGTTGCAATCCCAACCTGGTTAACATCCACTGACAAACAAACTAAAAAGCACAACTTGCTATGATACCAAATATGATCTGAATGTGATCGAATAAAGTGCTTAGGCAGTTTGATTAGTTTTTCCTTTAGATTGATTGTTAAATTAAGTAAGCTTTAATGAAAAATGACATAAACCAGAAGCAATAAATGAATTAAATCACAACAATAAACAGGGAGAAGAATATGCAAACATTTGATGATGGAGTTCGTTCTTGGTGGACTACATCTCCGGGTCCGCTTTCAAGTGGGCGTCCATTTTTATTAGGATTGATCTTGAGAAATTTATTTACACATAAATGGAACATAATGACTATGCTCACAGGCACTTCTGAACTTTGTAAACAGAAATTACTCTCTCTCGCCTTTCCGACGCCTGTCTCTGCGCTCAATTCTGACACCTGACGACTAAGCAATGCTGCAAACAAAACTGCCTATGTCCTTCTAAAACTGAACTCCAAAAAACACACCATGTCCCTTTGAATGAATTTGTCATGGTTTTATAATCTGCTCTCGAACCTCTGAATTCCAATTTTAGGATTTGGTTGAACAAAATTGGGGATTAAGGTCTCGAATCATATCTTTTTAATTAACTCCTAGGTTTAAGTGATAAACCTTACCGCTGATATAAATGAGAAAACCCAAATTTAAACCTTATTATAAAATTTTAGCCCGATAGTTAGGCTAACCGGGCGGAGATTCGATCTTTAGGCATGTGATCAACGCCTTCGACTGGCGGTTACGGCTTGAGCCCGGTGGTCACGGCTTTATCCTGATGGTTCGAGCTTAACTCAGCGTTTTCAACTTATCCTATCACATGACACAGCCTCCGAAACGACATATCACGCGGTCACAACAGCTGGCGGTCAACAGTTACTGCGCGGTAACATATACATAACGTCTCCCGTCGTTGTCTAACTCAGACCTGTCACATGCTGTATAAAACCCCAACATGGTTTAGACTTGGCAGTCAAGACTGTTTAAGGTTTTAATTTATAATATAAAGTTTTATATATAGACCCGAACCCTCATTTCCTTAGGTTTTGTTCTATACTAAGGTTTGAATGTTTAGGTTTTAATACAAAGTCAAAAACCCATTTTTAAATGTTTTACACCATAGCATTTTGCACTAGGTTTTGCACCTTAGGGTTTAACATCATGGATAGGTTTGCGCCACTTAGGTCATGTGTATAGGGTTTTAGGCTAAGGTATTAGGGTTTTAGATCTAGGTTAGATCTTTAACCATAGACCTTTACAATTTTAAGGTATTTCACCATAACTTTAACCCACTTTACACCTTCTCATCACACATGACGACCATACCACTGAAGGAGCTTTCACTGGCGAAACTAAACCATGATCAATTTGAGGACGACACCGATGAAAATGACGGATTGGAGACTGGATTGGACATCGATTGTACTTGGAATGTTGTTGATTTGTACTGATCAAGATCCTCCTGGATCAGCAGGTGCAAAGGAGGATGCGATACTTCCTTGGGTAGATTGGGACAAAATTTCTCGCCAAAGGGTTGGGGACGATGGGGTATAAAGGACCTCCCATCATTTGCATCATCATTGGAAGCAAAATCGGGGTGGAGATTGTTATCAATGGATAATCTGTGGACAACTCTGGTGAAAATGAAATATATTGATCTGGTCCCTATTGATGAATGTATGCATAGGATTTATAAAAAATCCACAAACACATCAATAGTTTGGAAGGAAATTTTAAACTCCTCCATTATTGTGTAAGATGGACTTGCTTGGCACATTGGTAATGGAAAATTTGGAAGGAAATTGTAAAATCCTCCATTATTGTGTAAGATGGACTTGCTTGGCACGTTGAAATCGATCCTTGGGTGGGATGTAGTGAGGCTTTTGTTCTTTCAAGGGAGATAATGGATTGTCTCAATGCCCAAGGTTTTTTGTTCCTGAATCAGATAACAAAGGCTGAATTATCAATGAATTGGCATGAGGGATGGAAAACTGTTGAGGATCTCCATTTAGAACCACAATGGGGAGAAAAGTGGCAGAATTACAAAGAGAATTGCAACGCACAAATGTCACGATTAGGGACTGACCAGATGTGCTTCAATGGGTACATGCTCCTACAGGTCAATACTCCCCAAAGTATGGATATAGTTATTTAATGGTTAGAAGAACATGGGGGGTGCAACATTGGTGGTGCAAATTGTTGTGAAAATTGAAATTCCAATGAAATCAAGATTGTTTTTCTGGTGTATACTAAATAACAAAGTGCCCGCTTGGGACAACCTGCAGAAGCGAAACAAACATGGACCTGATTGGTGTATTTTATGTAAAAATTCAGAAGAATCAGTTAGCCATTTATTCTTAAGCTATCCCATCATTATCAAGATATTAAAGTCTACATTAAGCTTAGTAGGGATAATAATAACATGGAATGGGGCGAGTTGTGTGGAAGCTTGGAAAAAATGGTGGAATTAAGTTTCAGATGAAAACTTAAGAAACATCTCTTTGATAATATCTTGGGGTAAATGGGTGGCGAGGAACAAAGGTGTCTTTCAGTATCTTACAACTCCACCCTCTCCGATTGCGGCAGAAAGTGATTTGATTTTTTCTCTAATTCCTTTGTCTAATCTAACCCAGACCACTAGGATCATTCGTGAAGAATATATCAGACCTGATATACCATGGGCATACTTTGATGGTGCCTCTGATGGACATAACAGATGTGGGTCAGGGCTGGGTATTCACATCAATGAACACAAAACTTTCAAAGCTACAGTGGGTCTTGGACCGGGAACAAACAATTATGCAGAATTACAATCCTTGAAATACTTAATGTGTTAGCTTTACCACTTGGGGTTTGGATTAGTCCAATTTTTTTGTTACTCTTTAAATGTTATAAATTGGTTTAACAAAGTGCAGAGATGTCAAAATCATATTTTGGTTCCCCTCATAGAAGAATTTTCAATTAAAAATAGTTTTTGATCTTATATTTGTTTTGCCACATCTACAGGGAGCGGAATTCAGAAGCAGACCTCCTTTCAAAGGAGGGTTTGCAACAGGCTCTGGGCATATGGAGTATAACAGAAAACGAGGATGGAAGGATTTGTGTGTTGGATCAACAACCATAAAACTTCTATTTTTTTTGCTGTTTATTTTATACTATATATCAGTTCATATAGTTTTTGGATGGTTTATTAACTCAAACTTTTATTGAGTCATGGTTTTTACTGGGTATTTTTTTTGTAAAAACTAGTTATTGTAAGGGTAGTTTTCTCCAATAATGGGGAAGCTCATAAAATTACAATAGTTGTTGTTGTTGTTCTTTTTTTTTTTTTTTGTGTCGTGACCTGGGCAGTTATTTTCTCAGTTTCGTTGTGTTTTTGTCTGCGTCATGGTTGATACACAAATTACAAAATGCTTAATTACATCTAGATATGTAACTTTTTATTGCCTTAATGAAATATTTGATTTTCCTCAGAAAAAAGAAAGAAATAAATGTAATAGCTATTGTAGTGAGAAGTTTAACTCATTAATTATTAACTATTAATGAAAACAATTAATCATTGTAATTTTATAGATTAGTAGGTTTACTTGTAATAGCTATAGTATTATAAAAATGTAATAGTTTCAGGAACCTATTGTTGTTGTTTAATTATTACAATTATTAATAGTTATAGTTAATTTTTTAATTCATTTTGCTATTACTATTGTGTTGCTATCATTTATAGCTTTATAATTAACTCCAAACAGTTAATTAAGTAATAACTATTAGTTATTCTTTATGCTCTCATTTATATTTTTTAATCGTTAATGCTTTGTGCAGAGATTTTTGCTTTCATTTTCATTGTGCGGAGGCATTGCTAAAACGATTGAAATAGAAATAACCAATTTAAAAAGTCAAACACGCCGACCATAGGCATCTCTCTACACAATTAAAATTTTCCACACAAAGATCTCTAAATAGTAAAAGATTTCCACACAAAGCTCTTCGCACAAGCTTCAATAATAGTTTAATTAACATGAAACATTCTATGAAATTTCCGAGGAGGGGTATGCTTTTGGAAATTGCGATAGTCTTAGAGATATCGTTTGTAGTAGTAGTGCGGAGAAGTTGATTGTGCATAGAAACGTGTTTTCTCCTCACTCCCGGACAACTCACTCATGTTGTGCAATTAAGTTTTTAATAATTTGAATATGTAGTTTAAAGTTGGATTTAGTTACAATTACATTTTTTAATAGTTTGAATGTACAGATTTATTTATGTTTTCGAAATTAAAAAACAACTATGTTTTTAGTAATTTGAATATATAGTTTTATTCATGTTTTGGAAATTAAAAAACATCATAAAAGAACAAATTTTCACGTGAAGCATAGGCATAATAAAGGATAAGATATCATTTGCAGTAG
This sequence comes from Pinus albicaulis, assembly GCA_034641835.2. Taxonomy (NCBI): domain Eukaryota; kingdom Viridiplantae; phylum Streptophyta; class Pinopsida; order Pinales; family Pinaceae; genus Pinus; species Pinus albicaulis. The sequence goes on along the minus strand of CM076569.1, from coordinate 325,468,191 downwards.
TAGTGCGGAGAAGTTGATTGTGCGAAGAAAGGTGTTTTCTCTGCACTCCCGCACAACCATTCACTCGTTGTGCAATTAAGTTTTTAATAATTTGAATATATAATTGTATTTATGTTTTCGAAATTAAAAAACAACTAAGTTTTTAAAGTAATAACTATTGCACTGCAAAGTTTAACCCATCAATTATTAATTATTAATAAAAAAAGGTAATAGCTATAGTATTATAATAGTTGTCCATGTAAAATAATTATAAAAAGAAAGCATTAATGCCAAAAAATTAATGGCTATAATCAAATGCACAATAGTCTATTAATAATAATTAAATGTAATAGATATTGAAGTGTGAAGTTTAAATTATTAACTGCATTGATGAAAATAGTTAATCACTATAGTATTATAGGTTAGTAGGTCTCCTTGTAATAGCTATAGTATTACAAAAATATAATAGTTTCAGGAAACTATTGTTGTCGTTTAATTATTACAGTTATTAATAGCTATAGTTCATTTTGTTATTAGGTATTATTTATGCTTTCATTTATATTTCTATCATTAATTTTTGCTTTCATTTTCATTTTGTTGAGGTACTGCTAAAACTGTTGAAATCAAAATAACAAATTTAAAAAGTCGAATGGCTTAAGAGTGTGTGTTGGCATTGAAAAGGGGCATGGAGTTAGTAGTGTGTGGAGCATTACTTGTGCAAAGCTTTCCGCACACGAAAAGCTCCACACAAGAGGTAGTTTATCACCATTTTATCAAAAGAAGAAAGCTTTAATGTGGGAGAATTAATAACTATAATTAAATGAACAACAATCTATTAATAGTCAAGTTAATAATAGTTAAATGCAATAGCTATTGTAGTGGAGAGTTTAACTCATTAATTATAAACTATTAATGAAGGTGTGAACATTTTTCGGGGAAGCTCAAGCGAGAGGGGTGCTATTAAACCTCGAAGAAAATATTGAAACAAAGTTTGTATGGGGTCTCGGTAGTGCCATGAACAACCAAGCTAAAGCATTATCACTCTGGCAAGGATTGAAAATTGGCATTTCTAAAGGTGTGAAGAACTTAACTATTGTTGGCGATTTGAGGATAATAATCCAAAAATGCATGAAAATTTCCAATCACGAGCACCTATTGGATTTTTAATCCTCCCCAATTATTACAAGGATGATGCATTTTCTTAGCAAAATTGTAAAATAAATTATTTTTTTTTCATGTTAAATGAGCCAACAACCTCGTGGCAGATGCTCAAGCCAACATAGGGGCCGAGTTAGAACAAGAGAATATTATAATCAACCACCATAGGGATATATGTCCCATCCCATAATGCAGAGTCAAAGTACATATATCGTGGATGATAGCTGGAGTACTGCAGAACATATCATAGTGCCGACATTTAAGGTAGAGTGTATCCCGGATAGGTGCTGGAGAGCTTTAGAAGGAGCGAAGTGTGGTTGGAAGTTATTATACAGGTGGGAACAATACAGGAGGGTGGCTATGTCTCTCGACAAGTAGACGTTCAACCCTTGGTCACTCGCTTGGATATTAAATTTACAATCAATTGAAGTTTGGGTTAGTACCATCGCACTTCGAGACAAGCAAGTTTTAGCGGTGATGGAGATTGAAGGAACTGGTGTCAGTTCATTTTAGGGATGAAATCCATTTATGGTTGATAAGAAAGGGAGGAATGTAGGGAATGTTCAATAATTTATATATAGTGGTTGGTAGAGGAAAATTATCCATAAATTTTTCTTAGTAGAGGGGAGAATTTCTAAGAAAATGGCTTCTGCAAGTAACGACAGTGGTAGCGACGCGACAGATTCAGGGCTAAACGGGAGCATTGGGGAAATTGTGGAGAGTTCCTGCAAACAAGTTACCAAGGACGTTGTCAAAGAAACTAATGAGAAAATGTTTTTTGTTTATTATCAATTTCCCGATCTCGGGAAAGACATGGAATTGATCCACAAATCCATGGAGCTTCAGACCACCATTGTTATGAATTTGCAACATAATGTTGAGAATATTAAAGTAAAAGTGGAGACTGCCACTGTGGGTTTGGGGAACCTGGTCACCCTGCCGAAGGTATAGCTGGTGCAACTGTTCGTGGCCTGGAGTATGAGACCAGGGTTGGTGATTGAGAGAGGTTGGGCATGCCTCTAGATGAGGAGGTGGGAGATGGCGATCCTCGTAGCCGTGGGGAGTGGTTTTCATCATCTGTTTGTATGTTTTGTCGAACAATAGTAATTTGTGGAGTCTTTTGGAAAATATATAGCACAAAGCATGTAAAAATGTATGTATGGGAATAATGTTGGTAGCAATTGGGTCTCTATGTTGGTTTATTTGTTGAACAATTGTGAGCCTATGAGCTCTCTTTTGTAAGGGACCGAACCTGTTTCCACTTTATTAATGAAAGTTGATACCCATTTTCTTTATAAAAAAATAAAATAAAAGTGTGAAATTTTTTGTTTAATAGTAATATTTGTGTTTTCGTTGTGCGGAAAAACTGTCCATATAAAATAATCATCAAAAGTAGAAAACATTAATGCGAGAGAATTAATAGTTATAATTAAATGCACAAATAGTATATTAATAGTCAAGTTAATAATATAAAATGTAATAGCTATTATAGTGTGGAGTTTAACTCATTACTTATTAACTATTAATAAATAAAAAAATTAGTGGCTATAGTATTATAAAAGTTGTCCATGTAAAATAATTATCAAAAGAAATCTTTGATGACAAGGAATTATTAACTAAAATAAAATACACAATAGCCTATTAATACTAAGGTTAATAATAGTTAAATGTTATAGTTATTGGAGTTTAACTCATTAATTATTAACTATTAATGAAAGTGTGAACATTATTGTTTAATAGTAATATTTGTATTTTTGTTGTGCGCAAAAGTTGTCCATGTAAAATAATTATCAAAAGAAAAGAACATTAATGCGCGAGAATTAATAGCTACAATTAAATGCACAATAGTCTATTAATAATAGTCAAATTAATAATATTAATTATAATAGTTATTGCAACGCGGAGTTTAACTCATTAATTATTAACTATTAATAAAAAAAAGTTAATAGCTATAGTATTATAAAAGTTCTCCATGTAAAATAATTATCAAAAGAAAGAATTAATGATGGAGAATTAATAGCAACAATTTTTTTCGAGGAAAAAAATGAACTTTTTATTTATCTCATAAAAAGTTACATCATATATGCTGCAACATTTGGCATATGTTTTTTCATTGCCCTCGAGGGCCACAATGCTAACTGTCCTAAAAAATATAATGATATACACATTTTTACAAAAAACAACACTCATAGATGTCACTGAAAACAACCAAAAAGCCAGCCATCAAACAAAACTATCCAAAAACTGTTGGGCCTCCCTGATGGGAAAACAACCCAAAAACTACCATTAAGAGTATATCATCTGTCTCATTAAATGAAAAATAAAAAAAGTTGTCCAACAAATTATGTATATAGAACTCCAGATGATCTAGATGGATGTTGGTGGCGACACGCCTATTCCACTTGGACCCCCACCATTGTTTCTTTTTTTTTTTTAGTTTCCTTAATTTTAGCACAATTTATGATTTTTGGCAGTTTTTCGGGTCCTAAACTTCCGGAGCTGTTTTGAGGCCCTAAACGACGTTTTTTGGGAAATCTTGGTCTTCGACTCACATTAGCCTAGCCCAGTATTTCCCGAAAAAGGTTGTTTAGGGCCTCAAAACGGTTTCGGAAGTTTAGGACTCGAAAAATTGCCAAAAATAGTAAATTGTGCTACAATTAAGGAAACTGAAATCTGAAAGAAACAATGGTGGGGGTCCAAGTGGAATAGGCGGGTGGCCACCGATATCCACCTGGATCACCATAAGATATACATCGTGTGTTGGAGAAAAATATAAATGATAGATAAAGATAGACCTTATTTAATAAGGTCTATGTCCGACACACGAACATCATCATCAACTTTTTCCGATATGTGCTAGGCATCCAGATCCTATTGTAAGCCCTCCTTAGAAAGACTGTCAATTGCCATGTTCAGTTCCTTGTAAATATGGCATACAATAATAAGTTCAAAAGACAATTTTAATACATATACTTCTTCAAGGATAGGAAGTAACACAATATTTTGACATCTCGGTACATTGTTGAACCAATTTATGACATTCATAGAATCACTAAAGATTTGAACCAATGCAATACCTAGGTGAATGAGCCAACATAATAGTAGTTTTAGAGTAAAGAGTTCAAAATAGTTGTTTGTGCCACTACCAATTCCCATTGAGGCTTCCAGAGAATTATTAATATTTTTATGAATAACCATGCCTGAGCCACATCTCATTTGTTCATTTGATGCCCCATCAAAATATGCCCCAAGGGATGTCATCGTTTATTTTTTCAATCCTGATGTTTCTAGGAAATTTTTTATGATCGGATGAAGGAAGGAAAGAATAGATTGAAGCACATTCAACTACAACAAAAAAGGGGGAGGTGTAAATGTCCTTAAAGATCCCTTTATTCCGAGCCAGGCAGATGCCCCGCGAAATGATTAAGGGTATGTTTATGTTATTTTCATCAATATTATCTAGCCACCATTTTTTCCAAGCCTCCCCATAGTTTACCCCGTTCCATGTTGAGTTGTTATTTATAAGGGATAGTGTGAATTCCCAAACTTTTTTAGTGAATCGACATTCCAGAAATAAGGTTTCAGAGGTTTTTTCCGCATCATTACATAGAATACACATTCTAGGACGAAGTAGAAATATCCTCTGTAAAGAATCCCATGTAGGCACTTTTTTCCCGAGGAAAAGAAAAGTCTAGTTTTTGCAGGGAAATCCAGCTTCCATAGCTGCTTGCGCCACCATTCTTGAGCACCCCACCCCCTTCTCTTAATTAAGTGTTCATAGCCCAATTTTGGTGAGTATTGACCAAACTTTGCATGAACCCACCGGATTGTGTGGGGGTAGTTTTTTATCTAGATCTTTGTGCATTTTAATTCCCGAGTGTAAGCATGCCATTCCTGCCTCCATTGATGACCTATTTGGATTTCCTCAATGGTTTTCCATCCCTATTTCCAAATAGAAGTATCATCATGATTAACAATCTGGTACAAGAAAAATATCCATTTTTTATGTAATGAATCAATCATACCTCTTGAATGTGTATACAACTCATTGCAACCAACCCATGGATCTAGCCCTATCCTGCACTTTTCCCCATTTCCCACCTCCAAAGCCAATCTTTCTTCCACTAACCTGAATGATAACAAGCAACCTTCCAAATTAATGATGATTTTATGAATCATTTTTTTCTTTTCTTTTTGGGTTGACGAATCCATCTTCCATAGGGATCAGATCTTTGCATTTTATTTTAACCACAACTGTCCAGAGGTTGTCTTCAGTCAGAAGCCTCCATCCCAATTTTGTTGCTAGGGAAATGGCAAAAGAAACTAAGTTCTTTATTCCCCAACCACCCCATTCCTTAGGTCTTGTTATTTTATCCCATGCCACCCATAGAATAGTCATCTTTTCTTTCTTTCCACCCCACTGCAAATTCTCCTAATTTTGTTCAAAATTCCTTTTGGAACCCAAGAGAGGGAAATCCAATACATTAGAATTTCCAATAACACCAATTTTATGAGTACCAGCGTCCCAACCCTAGATAACCATTTGTAGCTCCAAAGATTAATGCGCTTCTCAATTTTTGATGATAACCATGGCCAATCCTGTTTTCTGTAAGTATCTGGTTTCAAATAGAAACCCAAGTATTTTAGACTTTCCCCCATCATGTGATGTGAAAAAGGAAGGACACTCGATATCCAAGCTAGATCTGGTCTTGAGATACCCTCATATGTTAAGGATGTCTTCTAAACATTTATAACCATGCATGTTGCCTTCAAGAACAAATCCAAAGGATTCCCATTACTGAACAACAATATATCATCCAAAAATAGTAAATGGGATATGATAAATTTGTTGCAACTTCTATAGATTTTAGCTCTCCTCTTCTCTTGACTAAATTAATAAGTTGACTTAGACCTTCGGAAGCTAAAATAAACAAAAGAGGAGAGAGAGAGTATCCTTGTCTGAGTCATTGCTGACTATGAAAGAAGGGGAACAACCCCATTAATTAGTACTGCAAAGGACACATTTGAAATGCAACCCATGATCCAATTTACAAAGTCAATTTTGAATCCCAAATGAGTCAACAAAAGTCTCAAATATAGCCAATTGATCCAGTCATATGCTTTGGATAGATCAAATTTTACTATCAACCATTTTTTCTTTGACTGCTTTATGTTATGCATAGTTTCTTGGGCCACCCCAATGTCATCATGAATCTGCCTGCCATCCATAAAGCCAAATTGTTCTTTAGAGATATTACCATACGAAATAGGTTTTAGGCTAGTTACAATAATTTTTGGGATAATTTTATATATACAAATGCACAAGGAGATAGGCCTGAAGTCATCACAAGATGAAGGAGTATCAGATTTTGGAATGAGAGACATGAAAGTGGAATTGAAAGGATCATGAATAGAGCTATTTATTCCATACTCTTCCACCACTCCAACAATTGCACCCCCAATCAATTCAAAAAAATGTTGAAAAAATTCCACAGTCCGACCATCAGGCCCGAGGCTCTTGTATTTTTGCATTGATTTAAGGGCATGTTCAATTTCCTTGATCGTAATTGGAGCCATTATATGTTCATTGTCCCCCTCATCAACATACATGGGAAACAATTGCGCCACTCTAATCACTTCCCCCATCGTGGCATCCTCCTGGACACCAAAAAGGGATTTGAAGTGATTTTTACCTAGTGTGGCCAATTCATTAAAATATTTGATAATGCCACCCCCAAGTTTTTCCAATTCCCATATAGTGTTTGTGTTTTTCTTCCCCTTAGCATAGTTTTGAAAAAAAAAAAAATCATCCCCAGTTGAGAGCCATATTGCATGAATCTTTAAACGCCATTGTTCTTCATTTTCCAACAATATTTTCCACCTCCTAGTTTCCAAAGACTTGATATGATCCCTCTTATCCTCATCCACATATCCTTCAGTCCCCTGACATTCATTTATTCCAGCTCCTCCCCTATTTCTCGGAGATCTGTTGTGTCTCTTTTCATATTCTCCTTTGCCCAATTGATTGTCGCCTTTTTGAGGATATTTAGGTAGTCCACTTCCTTTATCCAACCCACATTAAACTTGAATTGGGAATCTGGTTTCTTATTGGGTCCAACTAGTTCTAGTAAAATAAGAGAGTGATATGATTCCCCCCATGAGCCCACCCACTGTCTAAACCCTAGGATCAAACTAACAAAATATTCATTCAGCAGAAAACCATCCAATCTCTTTGCCACCCGAGCCTCCTCCACTCTCATATTCCTCCAGGTAGGAGAGATTTTAATAAGGTTTGAATCAATAAGTCAACCATCCCTTAACTTATTTAAGAAAAAATCAACCAATGGATCTGCACGAGCCAGAGCCCCCCAAGTTTATGACATCCCCAAATAAATTTAGGTCACCACCCACGACCAGATTGGGATTTTGCATAAATGATTTTGATAATAGGTTATTCCAAAAAGCCACCCACTCCATACAAGGCCCATATATGTTAACAATAGTTATGTTGATGCCTAATTCCATTAAAAATACCTGAACACCAATAAGCATCTTAGATGTCCAAGAATTTTTGAGCTTTATGACACTGTATTTTAAACCAACAACTAGAGCACCCGACCTCCCTCTGACACCAACAGTCACAAAAGTCCATCCCGGTATTATTTTCTGAAGTGTAGCGATAAACAGGTCACCCTGACCCAGGGTCTCTTAGAGAAATATCACATTAGGGAAATAGTTAAGGAAAAGTGCTTTAAAAGGTAGTTTTTTAGGGACACTAGGTAAACCTATACAGTTAAATGACAACACAATCATTTTGAGACAATGACAGGGGTCTGCGCTGCTCTAAGCACCCCTTTAAGGGAAAATTTCTTTCCATCAACAATATCTATCATGAATTTAATTTGTGCTTTGGAGATATCATTTTTTTTTCCCCTTATCCTCTTAGAATTATCCAGGATAGTATTCCATCCCAATCCAGCATAGGTCTCAACAGATAACAAATTTTTTTTTCTCGAGGTATTAGGTTATATGGAATAATATCAATAATGAGCTTCAGGATGGTTGTTATAATACTATCCATAGCCAATGAAAGGTTTCCAATGCACAAAGGCTCATTTCCACTTGGCCTAGAAGGAACAACCAACTTCATAGCATTAAATAAAAGATCAAGAAAATTTACAATAGGAGATGGGAAGCAAGTATCAATACCTGCCATATCCGATGCAGGATCAACAAGAACATGGATGTCTTGCGATTGATTTAACACACCCTCAGGGATAATATCCCGCTATTGTATATGTTCCTCCATCCCTTCCATCAGCATCGGCCCCTCCTCCTGTTGAATGATCACTTCCTCCCCTTGTGCCTGATTACCCCCAACAACCTCGTGTTCCACACAGTCCCGAAAACCATTCCTATTCCCTCCCTTTTGTCTGCACTTTCAACTAATACCAAGTGGACAATATTTTTCTAAGGGTCCATGTTTGTAGCACCAATGGCACCAGAAAAATAAGTGTTCATATTATATCAATTGCAAATAAGAATGTCCTTCCAGGTGTAAAAGTATTTTCACGATCAAACCCTCTCTAGGGGTAAGGGGAACCAAAATTTGTGCAATATTCCTCACTCTTATTTGCAGAAATGACATATCCACATCCATGAAAGTGCCTAGGCTATTCCCAAAATGCCGGAACACATCCATAGTCCAAAAGTGTGGTGGCAATGAAGGGAGGCGAACCCATATCGGGATCTCGTCCAATCTTTCCCGATTGGAATCAAACATTGACGTCCATCGTTTAAAAAGAATCAGAGAAATGATGAAACCCCAATTGCACTCCAAAATCCATTACAAAGTTTCACTGTTCTTAAACATAAGCATGAACCAACCCTTCGATAATGTTATAACTTTCACTTCCTTGTCCGGGGACTCTCCCCAAGAGCTCTCAATCCATTTTGATATAAATCCTGCTGAGAAAAATTTCCCACATGCTCTACGCACCAGAATTGACTCAGAAGTTGCCATCACTTTGTCGATACAGATATCTACACCAAAAACCAGATTAGGACATTTCAGGTTTTCCTTAATCACCTTCCCTTTTTTTCCCTCTGACCGAGCATGACCTCTCGTTTGGACCATGGCATTTGATGGGAGAACCACAACATTCAAAGCTCCATATGTTTCATTTGGGCCCAAAACCCCTCCCCCCAACTCCAATCCTGCTGCAATACCTCCAATTGTTGGTAAGGTTTATGCTTGTGCCCCTGCAAAACCCTCCGTGAGATTGACCCCCACCTCAGTCGTTTTCAGTTCATAATTTATACCTAGAAGCCCCCTTGTTACCACAAATTTCCCTAGAGTTTCCCCTTACGCCTCTCCTTAGAAAATGCCACCAAAACCCTCCGTGAGATTAACCCCCAACTTAGTCGTTTTCCTTTCACAATTTACACCTAGAAGCCCCCTTGTTACCACCAATTTCCTGAGAGTTTCCCCTTACGCCTCTCCATAGAAAATGCTCCCAAAACCCTCCTGAGTACCCAATTCGTCCCCAAGAACAAATTTAATAGGCCGCACTACTTCCACAGAAGAAGGTTTGATACAGAGCCGAGTACATAGAACATTTTTTTCATAAACCCTTGACCAAAGACTCAGACAAGGTTTCCCCAGTACATCATTTTTATCACCAAGTGTAAAAAAGGATTTTAGCCCCTCCTTTGAGCCTAAACCCACGCCATACACAATATCCTCTAAACCCCCAGACGGAAAAACCGAGATAACCATATGAAGTGGAGAAATTAAACTTACTTGAGGACACTCAGAAGCCCCGACCAATCTTGTTTTCGATTTTTCAGCTTGTAGTTGACCCTCCGACGGTTTGATGTCAGGTCCAGAAAATTGTCTAAGCGAGGCCGAGTCAGCGTCTTCCTATGGAAAAAAACCCTCCACCAGAATCCACATCAACTTTTCCACACTCCCCCTACCAAATGGAGAATGTGGTGGAAGTGCCACCTTAGCCAAATTATGCTTTGTTGGCTCCATCCCCCAAACTGACAGAATATACTCCGCTTCTTGATCTAGGTTGACAAACTCACTTGGTTTAAACATCATCTTGACCTTGTTCCAGGAAAAAAACCTCCAAGCCTGATAAAAATGGCAATGCACAACAAGCAAGCTAGTTGAAAGCCGAAGACTGTAACCATTCGGGCTACCTCCGAACCCAGTAAAAGCGACAGTGCAAAAAATACATACAAGATTAAATAAACAGTAGAGACCGTTACCTCCCGAATAAAACACCGCATGTTCGCAACACAGTAGCCCCGAATCTCTCGCCTTTGTGTTAACACCAAAACCCAAAAATAAAATATACCTTAGGATGTAAAAAACAAAAACAGGTTTCAGAACACCGTTTGTGAGAGGAAAAATGCCCAACACATCACAAATCGTGGAGTGACATAAAATAATTCAAAGTGGTAATTATCTCGATACCAAATGGTAGCATACAACCGCCATTTTTTAAGTTAAAGGCCCATCCTTCAACCTTCCATATGCGAGTTTTTCCGGCGAACCTTAACCAGGGTTTTGCCCCATGGTCGCCCTATTCTTCCTACCTCATGACCATTTGTATTGTAAGATATGTTTTGAAATTGAGTTCTAATGTGGGTGTACTTGGGAAACTTTAGGTGAAAGTGTATTTGGTCTTCCAATTAATAGCTACAATTAAATGCACAATAGTCTATTATAATTTAATAGTCAAGTTAATAATAGTTAAATGTAATAGCTATTACAGTGCGGAGTTTAACTGTAATATTCCAACATTTTAGCCTCCAAGATAAATGGAATATTAGAGTTGTTTTATCACTAGGTAGGTGAATAAATGGGTAGGGAGGCCCATTAACCTCTTTAGAAGGATCAATAACACTCCTAATGTGAAAGGAGTAAGAATAAGCAGCTAATTTGAGCACCCTTGGGTGTGAACAGAGATGGGATCACGTTGATTCAGTAAAATTTGACAAAGTCAACAAATTTGTCTAGATACATTGAACTTCCTTGATGGACAACGTAGTTTTGGTGGAGGAAAACTTGCATGAGCTTGATGGAACATGTGGATGGGACCCAATGTGGAGAGGTTCACTTGCTATATATGGAGAGGATGGGATCCTTTGTTATTCATGCTTTTTTATGATCATTTTATCTTGTCTGTCTAGACTTGGCTTCCTCTTGTTGTTTAGCAAGGTTGTGGCCGTTGGAGCACAGGTGCTCCCCGGGAGCCGAGAATCCCACTCCTCTCTTTGTGTGAGGCCTCTTGGGAGAGCTTGTCTTGTATTTCTCCACATCTAGGCTTGAGGCCAAGCACCATTCTTCTGGCCTCAACATATTTCAGAAAGGCATATCGTCGAGTTCCAGTATCCTGCAGCTGGAGGTTTGAGCAACATCTACTCCGGCCCTGCTTCGCAGAAGGTGCCTTCCTTCTCTTGAGAGATCAGCTAGGAAGATTTATGAGCATATTTCATATCTTGGCATTAGGCCAGAGTACTCCTCATCTCCTACAGCATAGTCCCTTGCTAGAACTGCGTCATTTTGCATAGAGTTGTTGCAGTAGGGTCAAGACCCTTGTTTCTGAGCTAGTTTCCTTGGGAAAGGTCCAAACCTTCTCTCGGAAAGCTAGAGGAAGGGATTCTCATCCCTATTTTGTATTATTCAGCTATATTTCTATAATTTTGCAGTAAGATTGCATTTTCTGAGCTGAATATTCAAATCTTCTCTTTTTGTACTTGTACTTTCATGAAACCCTTGTCGGGTTGGCTTTATAATGCAATAAGGAGGTCATATCTATATTTTCTTGGCATATTGTTCCATTGAGTTCCAGATCCATGTTTTTCTATCATTATACTCTAGAAATTGTCAGAAAATAACACTATCATTTGCTTCAGTCTTTTCTGCATCACTTAAGTCATGGGATTTGGCTATTTTTGAGCTGATATGAAGCTGGGAGGTCTGTTTAACATATCAAAAGGGATTTATTTCTGATGCCATTTTGTATGTGAAGGCCTAACATCATATTATAAGGGAACCAAGTGTTATTTCACCCAGTAAAAACACATATATTCAGCAATAATGTTTTGAGGGTCTATTTGTTGCATTTTCCCCACTTGGGAATGTGTAGAAGTTCTTCTTTTGCTGTTGTTTCACTCAATTGATCGCTATGTGTTTTTAACACATCACATGAGTCTACTTATCACTAAACATCCATTATTGTGTTCAGGTATTGCTGAAGCTCCAACTTAAGAATATATTAAGATATTCTTATTGTTGTAGATTTTCCCTATTTTGGGATATTACAGTGGTATCAAAGCATAGTCTTCGCTCAGCCTGTGGAACTTAGCCATGCAGCTAGCAAGAGAAGGAGAGATGAACATAAAGGAGAATCCATTGTGTGGAGAAAGAAAGGAAGATAGGCTTACAAATCTTCTTCCAAAATCTATGCAGTGCATCAATGCAGATCTTAAGAAGATGAGAGGAGAGATGGAATCTCCAGAGGAGTTTGGATCTAGAGCCAGATCTAGATTGGCACGTGATAGGTGTGAGCATGCAACTACACCCTATTATGCAGAGCGCAGTCAAATGCCCATATCTACAATAAAAGTGATGAAAGAAGAGAAAATTCCAAAGAGGGGAACTCTTAGTAATTTTCTGCAAGAGTATGAATCTCAAACTGAAAAGTTTAGAGATCATATCACTTTCAAATATTTTTGCAAGATCAAGGTGGAGAGGAGCAAGCTTCTTAACATGGATAGATTTTCTCTATCTACCTTTGATGGATCACCAACTTGTTCAACCAAAGCTTGGGTGGAGGAGTTGTATACTTATTTGCAGCAACACCAAATTTATGAAGATGAAGCTATCAGAGTTGCAGCGCTGCACTTTGAAGGTAAGGCCTATGTTTGGTGGATGTTTCAGTCATTTTCATTGAGAAATGTTAATACTTCTTCTTTTGCAAATTTCACTAAGAGATTGCTAGAAAGGTTTGATAAAAAACATGTAACAATCAAACCAATGAAACTTTTGCATAAGTTGGGAGGACTTACAAAATCAAAACCACTTCAGAAACCTATTGGAGGAGATCACATCTTGCATGCTACCTCTCTAGAGGCAAGATCCGTGTTTCATAACCTTGGACAAGAGGGCATGAAGGTTCCTTTTGCAAAGAAGGATCCTCTTATTGAGCAGTTACCTCCTATTGATATTGAATATGAAGAGAAGGATGGGGGTTACAGTGCTATCAAATCTAGAGCATATCTAGTGCCTCATGTAAAGGAAGGAGGAGCACATGCTCTAACCGGAGGATTTCTTGTGTCATTACAAGAATTTCCCCAGGATCTCACATATGGAAGGCAAAGTAAAATCAATGAGCAGCATGATTTTGAGATCATATTGATGGAAGGAGGAGGTAGGGAGGAAGGACATCATCATTTGATGAGGAGAACACACCCCTATCTATTTAAGAGAGATGGTGCAAGGAGGAGGAAGACTGGTTTTCACTATGAGGGAAAGGGCAAGGGTGCCCAACCATATGAACAATCTTCTCTTACCATTGATGTCTCACTATATGGAGGCATTCCACCAGGGAGGCCACCGGATCTGGAATTGGTAAGATGAATATTTCCATTTGATTCACCACTCTTGGATTTTTGAGAGGTGGAGAGTTTGGAGGAAGACTTTGGCATGGGGGATGTCAAAGTGGCAGGCAACAACATGAGGAGAGCTTCACATTCCAGATCACCAGCTCTATCTCTTGGGAGGATTGATCCATATTGGAGGTCTCAACTCTTGGAAGAGTACTCTAAGGATCTTGGTGCTTGCATGATTCTTGATGACCTTGATAGAGATGACAGATATATGTGGATGATATGATCATCTATTCTTATGTCAGAGTCTTCTTGAATAGATCTTCTAAGCTCAAGGATAAGTTGCTACACGTAGTACATGAGGACTTCTTTTCCATGCATTTTGATGCATATATTTACTTGGCAGAGGAGTTCATTTGGGAGGGCATTCAACATGAAATATTTCAGCATATGGAGATATGCATAGCTCGGATGGTGATAGAGAGGATGTCATAGCCACTTCCCTAATCTTTGGAGGTAATGGAGGATTTCCAGTTGAGCCATTTCAGCTCAAGATCTCAAGTACATGATGGAGAATGTACAATTTCACTTTATGTTTTGTACTTCCTTCCTTTATATGAGCAACATATTGTACCAAGGAGGATTATTCCTTCTTGCATATTGTATAATGATGTACTTGAAGCCATTTGTAGCATTGATATTGGCTATCTCATTGGTGGTTTGTGGGGGAAGCCACATGATTTTTGGTGTGTACCATTGACACCACTTTGTACTTTCATGTTCACATCTTGTAAAATGATTGTGGCAGCAAACAAGTGGCTGGAAAAGCACTTGTTTTTGTTTCATTTGAAGCAGGCAAGGGATGCATTGCACTGGTTCCTTGTGTGGGACCTTGATCCACTTTCTGGTTGTCATATGACAACTTTTTTTTATTGGTTTTTGCTTCCATGTATTGCTGATATTTCTATGTTCATAGGGAGCTTTGTTTGGAAAGTGGGATATGAGTTTGAGATGCCTATTGAGAGTATGGTTCTCCCTAATTTTCATGATGCATGTTTCAAAAGCAGCAATGGGCAGCCCATGATTGCCAAATCACATCTCTCTTCTTCATGTGGGAGGAGCCATTTGGAGAACTTGAGTTTTTGGAGGAGGCACTTCATGGTTTATTTGTTTGGTGGGGTAGCTTAGGCCACTCTTGGAGGTCATGATATTTTAGCCAAAGATCTAAAACAACCCCATACTTATCATAAATGGAGAGATAAACCACTTGATTGGGAGGATCTAATCTCTCCATGCAGCCCCAACACATTGTATGAACCAGGGATTGAGGATATTTTTGAGCTAACTAGATTGGCTCACTTCATTTGGATGATAGCATGGGTGTGGAAGTCACTCATTGGGAATAATATTCCCCATGTTCATCAAAAATCCTACCTTGAGGAGGCCATTGGATAGCAGGGAGGTTTCCACTTACATCTTCCACCTTTCTATGATGTAAGCCATATGGTTTTGCATTCTTGGGAGGAAACATTGGAGGAAAAATTTGTAGCAGATCATTTTGAGCAGTGGTGGAGACTTTTGATGAGGAGGCAAAAAGAAGAGGAGGGGAGGATTTTTTCTCTCCTTATATAGTTGCTTGAGGACAAGCAATATTTTGGAGGGGAGGACTGTAATATTCCAAAATTTTAACCTCCAAGCTAAATGGAATATTAGAGTTGTTTTATCACTAGGTAGGTGAATAAATGGGTAGGGAGGCCCATTAACCTCTTTTGGAGGATCAATAACACTCCTAATGTGAAAGGAGTAAGAATAAGCAGCTAATTTGAGCACCCTTGGGTGTGAACAGAGATGGGATCATGTTGATTCAATCAACTTTGACCAAGTCAACAAAGTTGTCTAGATACATTGAACTTCCTTGATGGACAACACAGTTTTGGTGGAGGAAAACTTGCATGAGCTTGATGGCACATATGGACGGGACCCAATGTGGAGAGGTTCACTTGATATATATGGAGAGGATGGGAGCCTTTGTTATGGATGCTTGGTATTTGATCATTTTATCTTGTTAGTTTAGACTTGGCTTCCTCTTGTTGTTTAGCAGGGTTGCAGTGTTGTTGAGCACAGGGTGTTCTCGAGCGAGAATCCCACCTCTTCCCTTGAGAGGCCTCTTGGGAGAACTTGTGATGTATTTCTCCACATCTGGGCTTGAGGCCAAGCACCATTCTTCATTCCCAGTGTTATTTCTGTAGCAGGATATTGCTGAGTTGCAGGGCGTTGTAGTGGAGGTTTGTTACAACCACTTCCGGGTCTGTTTCTCAGTAGAAGGTGCCTTCCTTCTCTTGAGAGATCAGATAGGAATATTTTTGAGCACATTTCATATCTTGGAAGAAGGCCAAAGTATTTATCATCTCCTACAACGCAGTCCCTTGCAGGAACTGCATCATTTTGCATAGAGTTGCTATAGCAGGGTGAAGACCCTTGTTTCTGAGCTAGTTTCCTAGGGAAAGGTCCAACCCTTCTCCCAGAAAGCTAGAGGAAGGGATTCTCATCCCTCTTTTGTATTATTCAGATATATTTCCGTAATGTTGCAGTAAGACTGCATTTTTTGAGCTGAATATTTAGATCTTCTCTTTTTGTACTTGTACTTTCATGAAACCCTTGCCGGGTTGGCTTTATAATGCAATAAGGAAGTCAGATCTTTATTTTCTTAGCATATTGTTCCATAAAGTTCCAGATCCATGTTTTTCCAGCATTATACTTCAAAAACCCTTATAGAATAATGCTTTCATTTTCTTCAGTCTTTTCTGCATAACTTAAGTCATGGGATTTGGCTATTTTTGAGCTGATATGAAGCTAGGAGGTCTGTTTAACATATCAAAAGGGATTTATTTCTTATCCCATTTTTTATGTGAGGGCCTAAAATCATATGCTAAGGGAATCAAGAATTATTTCACCCAGTAAAAATGCAGATCTTCATAAATAACGTTTTCAGGGTCTATTTGCTGCATTTTCCCCACTCAGGAATGTGTAGAAGTTCTTCTTTTGCTGTTGTTTCACTCATTTGATGAGTATGTGTTTTTAACACTTCATATGAGTATATTTATCATTCAACATCCATTATTTTTTTCAGGTGTTGCTGTAGCTCCAACCTTAGAATATCTTAAGATATTCTTATTGTTTTAGAAATTCCCTATTTTGGGAATATTACAGTGGTATCAAAGCATAGTCTTGGCTCAAACTGTGGAACTCAGCCATGCAGCTATCAAGAGAAGGAGAGATGAACAGAAATAAAAATCCATTGTGTGGAGAAAGAAAGGAAGATAGGCTTACAAAGCTTCTTCCAAAATCTATGTAGTGCATCAATGAAGATCTTAAGAAGATGAGAGGAGAGATGGAATCTCTAGAGGAGTTTGGATATAGAGCCAGATCTAGATTGTCACATGATAGGTGTGAGCATTCAGCTACACCCTATTATGCACAGCGCAGTCAAATTCCCAGATCTACGATGAAAGAGATTAAAGAAGAGAAAATGCCAAAGAGGGTAACTCTTAGTGATTTTCTGCAAGAGTATGAATCTCAACTCAGAAGTTTAGAGATCATATCACTTTCCAAGAGTTTTTCAAAATCAAGGTGGAGAGGAGCAAGCAGCATGACATGAAGCAATAAAAACAATCGCACATAAATACGCTTGTTTAACAGAAAGCCCTAATAAAACCCCCAACTATCATATATTATGTATCATGGAGATCATGTAACAATCTCATACAAAGCTTAGTACATCAAGCTCTCGTACAATCAATCGTCACACACTAATCGAAGAAATCTCGCAAATCCAGGCACCGATTTCTCAAGCACCGGGAGCAGCTTGCCTCCACCGGCAAGTAGTAATCCCCGCCGAAGAAGACCCCCCGAATGAATTCGAATTCATCTGCTTGCACTACGCAATCCCTACGGCAACTCCAATGTGTGTGTGGTGCAATCAATGCATCACTATAGTCACGAAGGTATAGTCCATATTGCCCTTTCACCTATCTCTCCACTCGGGTCTCCATTGGAATCGACATGCACTGCTGGAATCGACATGCACTATAGTTAAATGCGTAATTGTTCGCCTGATTAGTGAGTTATTATTTGTGAATTAATTAATTAATTAATTCACTCCACTCTCACTAGTGTATCATTCAGTTAGACTAGATACAACTAGCTCAACTGAGTTTAACTCCATTAACTGAGTTAAATTGAATAACAACTCCATGAACTACTCTTCCAACTCTGTCATAACTTTGCCACTTCAGTTCTAACTGAGTCCTCCATGCATGAACCACCAGTAAACCCTAGGAATTGCGTAATTCCTTTAGCCCACTAATTTTCCAAATCTGTATACTGAAATTAAGTGCTCCAAGAGAATAAGTCACTAGTACATTTGGCGGAAATTCCGACACTTTTGTCGTAATGTCGGAAATTTCCCCAATTTATATCAATTTTTCAAATCCCCCCACAAACCGTCACTATACCGATGTTTAGAGATATCGTCGCTTTTGCGACGTTTATGTTTGTCGTCATAATTGCGACGTTTTAAATACTTCGTCGGTCCTATGACGTTTATGGGACGAAACGTCAGAATTGCGATGTCGCCTACACATTTGTTGGTCTTGCGACGCTTGGGAGAAACCGTCGGAAAAGCGACGTTGCTCATATAACCGTCGATCTTGCGACGTTGTGAAGCCAAACGTCGCACGATCGACGGTTATATGAGCAATGTCACTTTTCCGATGGTTGCTCCCAAGCGCCGCAAGACCGATGTTTATATAAGAAACGTCGCTTGTCCGACGATTTCTCCCAATCGAAATAAAAAGTGTAATTTTATTTCACCTCAACCGATCATTAACTTCAACTTTATGTGTTCGTGTTGATAGTATATCATAAGCTTCATAAATTTTTTTTTTGTTATAACGAATGAAATATGAAAAGGATATTAAGAAGAATCTTAGTTTTGTAGATATTTCGTATGTTTATAAAATTGATCCAAATATATTATTATTGACGTTGTTTTGTAACATTGAGAAATTGACCGATTTATTAACCATATATTTATATGAAAGATACTTATTTCATATATTAACACGATGAGAATCAATATCAACTTGCATATTTTTCTATGAAAGACACAAAAATTTCAAGTCGCGCCTTGTGATTAGGTCGCCCGACCAGGCGCGTTCGGGTCGGGTCGTTTCGTTCGAGGGTGCCCGTATCAGTTTTTCTAAGTTGTGACCGCCCGGGTGCCTTGTGCACGTTCGGGCGGCCCGTTTTCCGTTTTCTCCCATGTGGCATCGTTTGGTCGGGCGCCATGTCGCGCCGTGTGAGGTCGCCTGACCGGGCGCGTTCGGGTCGGGCCGTTTCGTTCGAGGGCACCCGTATCAGTTTTGCTAAGTTGTGATCGCCTGGGCGCCTTATGCACGTTCGAGCGGCCCGTTTTTCGTTTTCCCCCTTGTGGCATCGTTCGGTTGGGCGCGCCGTGTCGCGCCGTGTGAGGTCGCCCGAACGAGCGCGTTCGGGTCGGGTCGGGCCGTTTCGTTCGAGGGCGCCTGTATCAGTTTTGCTAAGTTGTGACTGCCTGGGTGCCTTATGCATGTTCGGGCAGCCTGTTTGCCGTTTGCTCCCATGTGGTATCGTTCAGTCGGGTGCGTCGTGTCGCGCCATGTGAATTCGCCCGACCGGGCGCGTTCGGGTCGACCCGTTTCATTCGAGGGCACCCGTATCAGTTTTGCTAAGTTGTGACCGCCCGGGTGCATTATGCACGTTCAGGAAACCTGTTTTCCGTTTGCTCCCATGTGGCATCGTTCGGTCGAGCGCGCCATGTCGCGCCTTGTGATCAGGTCGCCTGATCGGGCACGTTCGAGTTGGGCTGTTTCGTTTGAGGGTGCTCGTATCATTTTTGCTTAGTTGTGACTGCTCGGGTGCCTTGTCCACTTCGAGTGGCCCGTTTTTCGTTTGCTCCCTTGTGACATCGTTCGGTCGGGCACGTTCGGGTCGGGCCGTTACATTCGAGGCTGCCCGTATCAGTTTTGTTAATTTGTGAGCACCCGGGTGCCTTGTGCATGTTCCGGCGCCCCGTTTGCCGTTTGCTTCCTTGTGGCATCGTTCGGTCGGGCGCGTCGTGTTGCACCGTGTGAGGTCGCCCGACCGAACGCGTTCGGGTCGGGTCAGGCTGTTTCATTCGAGCGCATCCGTATCAGTTTTGCTAAGTTGTGACCGCCCGGGTGCCTTGTGCATGTTCGGGCGGCCCGTTTGCCGTTTGCTCCCATGTGGCATCGTTTGGTCAGGCACGTCGTGTCGTGCCGTGTGAGGTCGCCCGATCGGGCGTGTTTGGGTCATGCCGTTTCGTTCAAGGGCACTCGTATCAGTTTTGCTAAGTTGTGACTGCCCAGGTGCCTTGTGCACGTTCGGGTGGCCCATTTTCCGTTTTCTCTCTTATGGAATCATTCGTTCAAGCACGTCATGTCGCACCGTGTGAGGTCGCCCGACCGGGCGCGTTTGGGTCGGGTTGGGCCGTTTCGTTCGAGGACGCCCATATCAGTTTTGCTAATTTGTGACCGCTCGGGTGCCTTGTGCACGTTCGGGCGGCCCGTTTTCCTTTTGCTCCCTTGTGGCATCGTTCGGTCGGGCGCGTCGTGTCACGCCGTGTGAGGTCGCCCCACTGGGCGCGTTCGGATCGGGTCGGGTCATTTCATTCGAGGGCGCCCGTATCAGTTTTGCTAAGTTGTGACCGCCCAGGTGCCTTATGCACGTTCGAGTGGCCCATTTTTTGTTTGTTCCATTGTGGCATCGTTTGTTTGGGCGCGTCGTATCGTGCCGTGTGAGGTCGCCTGACCGGGCGCGTTTGGGTCGGGTCGGGGCATTTCGTTCGAGGGTGCTCGTATCATTTTTGCTAAGTTGTGATCGCCCGGGTGCCTAGTGCATGTTCGGGTGGCGCGTTTGCCATTTTCTCCCTTGTGCTATCGTTCGGTCGGGCGCGCCGTGTCGCACTGTGTGAGGTCGCCCGACTGGGCGTGTTCGGGTCGGGTCGGGCCGTTTCGTTCGAGGGCGCCCGTATCAGTTTTGCTAAGTTGTGATTGCCCGGGTGCCTTGTGCACGTTCGGGTGGCCCGTTTTTCGTTTTCTCCCTTGTGGCATCGTTCGTTCGGGCGAGTCGTGTCGTGCCGTGTGAGGTCGCCCGACCGGGCGCGTTCGAGTCGGGTCAGACCGTTTTGTTCGAGGGCGCGCATATTAGTTTTGCTAAGTTGTGACTGCCTAGGTGTCTTGTGCACATTCGGGTGGCTTGTTTTCCGTTTTCTCCCTTGTAGCATCATTTGTTCGGGCGCACCGTGTTGCGCCGTGTGAGGTCGCCCGACCGGGCGCGTTCGGGTCAGGCCGTTTTGTTCAAGGGCACCCGTATCAGTTTTGCTAAGTTGTGACCACTCGGGTGCCTTGTGCACGTTCGAGTGGCCCGTTTTCCATTTGCTCCCTTGTGGCATCATTCGTTCGGGCGCGTGTCGCGCCGTGTGAGATCGCCCGACCGGGCGCGTTCGGGTCGGGTCAGGTCGTTTTGTTCGAGGGCACCCATATCAGTTTTACTAAGTTGTGACCGCCCGGGTGCCTTGTGCACGTTTGGGCGGCCCGTTTTCCGTTTTCTCCCTTGTGGCATCATTCGGTTGGGCGCATCGTGTCGCGTTGTGTGAGGTCGCCAGACCGGGCGTGTTTGGGTAGGGTCGGGCCGTTTCGTTCGAGGGCATCCGTATCAGTTTTTCTAAGTTGTGACCGCCCGGGTGCCTTGTGCACGTTTGGGTGGCCCGTTTTCCATTTTCTCCCTTGTGGCATCGTTCGTTCGGGCGCGTCATGTTGCGCCGTGTGAGGTTGCCCGACCGGGCGCGTTCGGGTCGGGCCGTTTCGTTCGAGGGCGCCCGTATCAGTTTTGCTAAGTTGTGACCACTAGGGTTCCTTGTGCACGTTCGAGCGGCCCATTTTCCGTTTGCTCCCTTGTGGCATCGTTCGGTCGGGTGCGCCGTGTCGCGTCGTTTGAGGTCGCCCGACCGGGCGCGTTCGGGTCGGGTCGGGCCGTTTCGTTTGAGGGCGCCCGTATCAATTTTGCTAAGTTGTGACTGCCCGGGTGCCTTGTGCACGTTCGGGTGGGCCGTTTTCCGTTTTCTCCCTTGTGGCATCGTTCGTTCGGGTGCGTTGTGTCGCACCGTGTGAGGTGGCCCGACCGGGCGCGTTCGGGTCGGGTCGGGCCGTTTCGTTCGAGGGGGCCCATATCAGTTTTGCTAAGTTTTGATCGCCTGGGTGCCTTGTGCACGTTCGGGTGGCCTGTTTTCCATTTTCTCCCTTGTGGCATCGTTCGGTCGGGCGTGTCGTGTCGCACCGTGAGAGGTCGCCTGACCGGGCGCGTTTGGGTCGGGTCGGGCCGTTTCGTTCGAGGGCACCCGTATTAGTTTTGCTAAGTTGTGACCACCCAGGTGCCTTGTGCACGTTCGGGTGGCCCATTTTCCATTTTCTCCCTTGTGGCATCATTCGTTCGGGCGTGTCGTGTTGCGCCATGTGAGGTCGTCCGACCGGGTGCATTCGGGTCGGGTCGGGCCATTTCGTTCGAGGGCGCCCGTATTAGTTTTGCTAAGTTGTGACCACCCGGGTGTCTTGTGAACGTTTGGGTGGCCTGTTTGCTATTTTCTCCCTTGTGGCATCGTTCGTTCGGGCGCGCCGTGTGAGGTCGCCCGACCGGGCACGTTCGGGTCGAGTCGTTTTGTTCTAGGGTGCCCGTATCAGTTTTGCTAAGTTGTGACTGCCCAGGTGCCTTGTGCACGTTCGGGTGGCCTATTTTCCGTTTGCTCGCTTGTGGCATCGTTTGTTCGGGCGCGTCGTGTCACGCCGTGTGAGGTCGCTCGACCGAGCGCATTCGGGTCAGGTCGGGCCGTTTTGTTCGAGGGTGCCCATATTAGTTTTGCTAAGTTGTGACCATCTGGGTGCCTTACGCACGTTTTGGCGCTACATTTTCCGTTTTCTCCCTTGTGGCATCGTTCGGTCGGGTGCACTGTGTCGCGCCGTGTGAGGTCGCCTGACCAGGCGCGTTCGGGTCGGGTCGGGCCGTTTTGTTCGAGGGCGTCCGTATCAGTTTTGCTAAGTTGTGACCGCCCGGGTGCCTTGTGCACATTCGCGTGGCCTGTTTTCCATTTTATCCCTTGTGGCATCGTTCGTTCGGGTGCGTCGTGTTGCGCCGTGTGAGGTTGCCTGACCGGGTGTGTTCGGGTCGGGTCGAGCCGTTTCTTTCGAGGGCGCCCGTATCAGTTTTGCTAAGTTGTGACCACTCAGGTTCCTTGTGCACGTTTGGGTGGCTCATTTTCCGTTTGCTCCCTTGTGGCATCGTTCGATCGAGCGCGCCGTGTCACGTCGTGTGAGGTCGCCCGACTAGGCGGGTTTGGGTCAGGTCGGGCCATTTCGTTTGAGGGCGCCCGTATCAGTTTTGCTAAGTTGTGACCACCAGGGTGCCTTGTGCATGTTCGGGTGGCTCGTTTGCCATTTTCTCCCTTGTGGCATCGTTCGTTCGGGCGCATCGTGTCGCGCTGTGTGAGGTCGTTCGACCGGGCGCGTTCGGGTCGGGTCGGGCCGTTTCGTTCGAGGGTGCTCGTATCATTTTTGCTAAGTTGTGACTGCTTGGGTGTCTTGTGCATGTTTAGGTGGCCTGTTTTCCGTTTTCTCCCTTGTGGCATCGTTCGTTCAGGCACACCGTGTCGCGCCGTGTGAGGTCTCCCGACCGAGCGCGTTCGGGTCGGGCTGTTTCATTCGAGGGCGCCGGTATCAATTTTGCTAAGTTTTGACTGCCCGAGTGCCTTGTGCACATTAGGGTGGCCGGTGTGCCGTTTGATCCCTTGTGGCATCATTCGTTCGGGCGCTTCGTGTCGCGCTGTGTGAGGTTGCTCGACTGGGCGTGTTCAGGTCGGGTCGGGATGTTTCGTTCGAGGGTGCCCGTTTCAGTTTTGCTAAGTTGTGACCTCTCGAGTGCCTTGTGCACGTTCAGGTAGCTCATTTTCTGTTTTCTCCCTTATGGCATCGTTCGGTCGAGCATGCCGTGTCACGCCGTGTGAGGTTGCTCGACGGGGCGCATTCCGGTCGGATCGAGTTGTTTCGTTTGAGGGCGCCCGTATCAGTTTTTCTAAGTTGTGACTGCACGGGTGCCTAGTGCACTTTCGGGTGGCCCATTTTCCATTTTCTCCCTTGTGGCATCGTTCGTTCGGGCGTGTTGTGTCGCAGCGTGTGAGGTCGTCTGACCGAGCGCGGTCGGGTAGGGTCAGGCCGTTTTGTTTGAGGGAACCCGTATCAGTTTTGCTAAGTTGTGACTGCCCAGGTGTCTTGTGCACGTTCGGGTGGCCTGTTTGCCATTTTATCCCTTGTGGCATCATTCTTTCGGGCACGCCGTGTGAGGTCACCCAACCGGGCGCGTTCGGGTTGGGCCATTTCGTTCGAGGGTGCCCGTATAAGTTTTGCTAAGTTGTGACCGCCCAGGTCCCTTGTGCACATTTGGGTGGCCCGTTTGCTGTTTGCTCCCTTATGGCATCATTCGGTCGGGCGCGCCGTGTGAGGTCGCCCGACCGGGCACGTTCGGGTCGGGTCGGGCTGTTTCGTTTGAGGTCGCCCGTATCAGTTTTGCTAAGTGTTGACCACCTGGGTGCCTTGTGCACATTCGGGTGACCCATTTGTCATTTTATCCCTTATGGCATCGTTCGGTCGGGCGCATCGAGTCGGGCCATGTGAGGTCGCCCAACAGGGCGTGTTCAGGTCGGGTCGTTTTGTTCGAGGGCGCCTGTATCAATTTTGCTAAGTTGTGACCGCCCGGGTGACTTGTGCACGTTTGTGTGCCTTGTGCACGTCTGGTCAGGTGTGTCGTGTCATGAGGCTGCCCAAGGAAACACGTTCGGGCCTCCCTCTCTCTTCCCAAATCTCCCTCTCTCTCTCTCTCTCTCTCTCTCTACCCTCCAATCCTCTCACTATATCCCTCCCTCTATCCTTCTTTCTGCCCCCCTTCCATCTTTGTGTCACTATCTCCCTCTCTTACCCTTCTAATATACCTCTCTCACTCATCTCCCTCTCTCTCTCTCTCTCCATTCCTTCTCTCCCCTCTCCTTCAGTTTATCTCCATCTCTCCCTTGTGACTCCCCTTGTCCACCTTATTGGCAAGGTTAAAATGATTAATCTTCAATAGACAAAATGTAGATAAAATATTTCATCAAAAAGAGGGAACCATACCCTATCTTCCAGGCTATGCCTATCAGTTGCTTGGCCTCTTTTTTCTCTCACATGAATGTAGTCTTGCTTGACTGGTACAGAAGAAGGTTTCACATTATCAACTATTTGTTTGGGACAACTTTTATTTGTTTCAACACTGCTAGATTCTTCAAGCTTATCCTTTAAACCATCTTAGTCTTTTGTACTCTCTTCAACTTT
This sequence comes from Pinus albicaulis, assembly GCA_034641835.2. Lineage (NCBI taxonomy): Eukaryota > Viridiplantae > Streptophyta > Pinopsida > Pinales > Pinaceae > Pinus > Pinus albicaulis. The sequence goes on along the minus strand of CM076569.1, from coordinate 325,442,959 downwards.
GTAGTGCTTTCCATTCCTCTCAGTCACATATGTTTCCTTGGTCTGTTAAGGGACAAGGTCGACAACATTAGGATGTTTTTGCAATAAACAAGGGTATTTCCAGGACACAGTCAGGTGAAGCAAGAGTATAATTAGAGCCAAATTTCTCATAAATGTGGGACACTCGAACTTAAGATTTTTTGGAGTAGTCATGAGGTGCAGTCTGGTTATTAAGACTTCATCAGATGACCATTCTCTGGACTTAAATTGTGTGACAACACTGTGGCTGAGTTTGAAACTGGAGATTGAACATACATTTGGTTTGATTGCAATAGACATTTTCATCAATAAATGTAAAGAAATGGCTAACAAATACTATAAATTAATAAATAAAGAAGACATGGCAACAAGCAACAATACTTACAATATTTTTACATTGAGACGCAAAGAATAAGCAACTAATGTGCACAAACAGAGATCAATGAAACTATCATCTTAACCCCTAACCCCTTAAACACTAATTCCCAACCCCTAACCCATTTAACCCCTAAACCTCTAAACCCCTAACCCATTTAACCCCTAAAACATAAACCTATAAACCCTTAACCCCTAACCCCTAAACCCTTAACCCCTAACCCATTTAACCCCCTAAACATGTAGTAAACCCCTAACCCATTTAAACCCCTAAACCCTAAACCTATGAACCCTTAACCCCTAACCCCTTAAACCCTAAGCCATTAAACCGAAATTAACCCTAACCCCTTAAACCCTAATTCCCGACCCCTAACCCATCTAACCCCATAAAACCTAACCCCATTAGCCCCTAACTTCTAACCCCTAAAATCCTTAACTTCTAAATTCCCTAACCCCCTAAACCCCTAACCCATTTAACCCCCTAAACCCTAAACCTATTAACCCTTAACCCCTAACCCCTTAAACCTTTAACCCTAACCCCTTAAACTCTAATTCCCGACCCCTAACCCATCTAACCCCCTAAAACCTAACCCCATTACCCCTAACTTCTAACCCCTAAAATCCTTAACTGCTAAATCCCCTAACCCCCTAAACCCCTAACCCATTTAACTCCCTAAACCATAAACCTATAACCCCTTAACCCCTAACCCATTAAACCCTAATTCCCAATCCCTAACCCATTTAACCCCCTAAACCATAAACCTCTAAACCCCTAACCCATTTAACCCCTAAACCATAAACCTCTAAACCCTTAACCACTAACCCTTAAACCCTTAACCCCTAACCCATTTAACCCCCTAAACCCCTAAACCCCTAACCCATTTAACCCCCTAAACCCTAAACCTCTAAACCCTTAACCCTTAACCCCATAAACCGTATTTCCCAACCCTAACCCATTTAACCCCCTAAAACCCTAACCCATTTAACCCCCTACCCTAACCCATTTGTTAAGTTGTGACCACATGGGTGCCTTGTGCATGTTTGTGAGGTCCTTTGCCGTTTCTTTTGAGGGCGCCTGCCCAAACCCGTTCGGGTCGGGTCGTTTCGGTTGAGGGCGCCTGCCGAAACGCGTTCGGGTCTGGTTGTCTCGGTTGAGGGTGCCTGCCGACCCAAACGCATTTGGGTCTAGTCGTTTCAGTTGAGGGCAGTACTCATATCAAATATTCTAAGTTGTGATCGCATGGGTGCCCTGTGGACGTTCGTGCGGCCCGTTTTCCTGTTGCTCCTTTGTGCCTTCATTCGGTCATGCATGTCGTGTCGAGCCGTGTGAGGGCACCCGCCCAAACGCGTTCGAGTCGGGTCGTTTTGTTTAAGGGCGACCGTATCAAAATTGCTAAGTTGTGACTGCACGGGTGCCTTGTGCACGTTCATGCGACCCGTTTGTCATTTTCCCCCTTGTGCCTTTGTTCGGTCGGGCCGTTTCGTTCGAGGGCGCCCGTATCAGTTTTACTAAGTTGTGACCGCCCGGGTGCCTTGTGCATGTTCGAGTGGCCCGTTTTCCATTTTCTCCCTTGTGGCATCGTTCGGTCAGGCGCGCCATGTCGCGTCGTGCGAGGTCACCCAACCGGGGGCATTCGGGTTGGGTCGTTTCGTTCGAGGGCGCCCGTATCATTTTTGCTATGTTCTGACCACCCGGGTGCCTTGTGCACGTTCGGGCAGCCCGTTTGCCGTTTGTTCCCTTGTGGCATCGTTCGGTCGAGGTGCCATGTCGCGCCATGTGAGGGCGCCCGACCAAGTGCGTTCGGGTTAGGCTCTTTTGTTCGAGGGCGGCCGTATCAATTTTTCTAAGTTGTGACCGCCCGGGTGCTTTGTGCACATTAGGGAGGCCCGTTTGCTGTTTGATCCCTTGTGGTATCGTTCGTTCGGGTGTGCCGTGTTGTGCCATGTGAGGTTGCCCGACCGGGCACGTTCGAGTCCGGTCGTTTCGTTCGAGGGTGCCTGTATCAGTTTTGCTAAGTTGTGACCGCCTGGGTTCCTTGTGCACGTTCGGGCGGCCGGTTTTCCGTTTTCTCCCCTGTGGCATCATTCGTCGTGTCGCGCTATGTGAGGTCGCCCGACTGGGCGCGTTTGGGCCAGGCGCGTTCGGGCCAAGCGCGTTCGGGTAGGGTCGTTTTGGTTGAAGGCGCTCGCCCAAACGTGTTCGGGTTAGGTCATTTCGGTTGAGGGCGCCCGCCCGAACGCGTTCGGGTCGAGTCATTTCGGTTGAGGGCGACCGTATAAAATTTGCTAAATTGTGACTGCATGGGTGCCTTGTGCACGTTCATGCAACTTGTTTGCTTTTTTCTCCCTTGTGCCTTTGTTCGGTCAGGCTTGCCATGTGAGGGCGCTCGCCCAAACGTGTTCGGGTCGGGTCAGGTTGTTTCGTTTGAGGGTGGCCGTTTCAAAATTGATTGCTTCATTGAGCACAACATGTAGCTTATCTAATACTTTATTGAAGCTAAGAGCTCCATATTTGGGGTTACTCCTTCTGAATAACCAATAAAGGGTCAAGGAAATTGACCAATATGTTTTCAAGTTTTATCTTATCCATCTCTGGGGCAAGCTGCTTTTCGACTAACTCCACTGATTTTAATCTCAATTTTGCCAATTTCTTCCTTCTCTCATATGATACATGAGCCTTTGCCTTTCTCTTCCCTTCTAATTCCATAATTGTGTCATAGTGATGCCAGCCAACTTCTTTGGAAAGCCTTCCTAGTAGACAATACTTGTGACCTGGCTGAAGCCTCAACACTTTCAGAGCATCTGGAATGACCATTCTCTTCTTCTGGTCATATGGTTGGGGAACCTGTTAGGTCCCTATATTACTAGTATAGTCCCTTATTGTTGTTAGTGTAACCCCCTTATTGTTATTATTGTACCCTTGTAACCCCCATATTGTTATTATTGTGCCCTTAAAATATTATTGTTAGGTCGGCTAGGATTACATTGTGGCCCACTAGGATTACATTATGGCCCCATGGACTCCTATATATAGAAAGGAGGTTTTGTAAATTGTATCATCCAAGAATTGTTCATTTATGTAATGTATTGGAGGTTGCCCCCTCGAAGTGGCTTATTTCTAAGGCGTTGATATCTTTTTTCTTCTCTTTTTGGAGCTGGTTACACAACATTTGGTATCAGAGCTTGGGAATCTAGGGTTTCGCTGCTCCAAACAGGTCATCGTGGCATTTTCGCTATAACTTTTTTTCTACGAAGTTTCACAAGCTGAAATTTTTAGGGTGCGAATAGGTATCCAAGGGAATATTGTAGAATAGGTATCAATATTGGATTCTAAAATGGCGCCTAAAAAGAATTCAACACCCATTAAGCCTTCAGAAGGCTCTACCATGACTCATGAAGATGAAGAATTGCAACATTATCTATCAAAATTACAAGAGAAAGTGCAACAAATTTCACTCTCGCAAAGTGCAAGAAAAAATGAAATGGAAGTTTTGAAGAAAGGCGTGGAAGTGAAGATGGACGGTTTGAAGAAAGGCATGGAATCTAAGATGGATGGCGTGGAAGTGAAGATGGACGGTTTGAAGAAAGGCGTGGAAGCTAAGATGGATGGCGTGGAAGCTAAGATGGATGGCATGGAGGCTGGCATGGAATCTAAGATGGATGGGATGGAAGCTAAGATCGATGAGAAAATGGAAAACATGAAGAATTTTCTAAAAGCAGACATGGAAGGTTTGACAAAGTTGATACAAGAAAGGTTTCCTAATGGTGAAAAGATAGTAGAAGAACCTCATGATGAGAACAAAATAAATGTTAATTGTGATTTAATAAACTCTAATGTTGGCGGGAAGAACCACCATATTCCAAAGATGGATATGAGGAAGTTTGATGGAAAGGATCCTCTAACATGGATACTACAGATGGAGCAATATTTTGATCTCCATAATGTGCAAAACACACAAAAGGTACGCATTGCAACTTTACATTTAGAACAAAATACATTTGTATGGTATCGATGGCTTTGCTCCGTAAAAAAATTGTCACTTGGTCAATTTTTACGGAGGAAATGATAGCACATTATGAGGATACAAAGAGCAACACCTTCTTTAGCCAATTGATAAATCTCAAACAAAAGGGTTTAGTGGGGCAGCACATTGAGGACTTCCAAAATTGAATATAAGGGTAACTAATATTCCAGAGGAACACAGGATTGATCTCTTCTTAGGTACTCTAAAGGATAACATCCAACATGAAGTTCGTGTTTTGGAACCTGATTCATTGGAGAAGGCATTCAGGTTGGCAAGAAAAGCTGAATGTAAAATTATGGCGACAAGGAAGCCTACCACTCAATTCTATAAAGAAGGAAGTGTTTCTACGCCTAGATTTCCACAACCTACAAGGTTGACACCACAACAATTGGAAGAAAAAGAGCAAAAGGGCTTTGCTACAGTTGTGATAGCAAATACACTAAAGGTCATAAGTGTGCTGAAAAGAAATTATTTTACATAGATTGTAAAGAAGAAGAAGAAAATGAACAAGAAGAGGATACACACCAGGAACCAGCCATAGAAGAGGAAGAAATGAATCCGACCATATCATGTAATGCACTGGCAGGAATTACCACTCCTCAAACTCTCAAGATAGCAAGACAGATCAAGAAGAAAAAGGTAATAGTGTTGATTGATTTAGGTAGCACCCATAATTTTATTCATTGTAAGGTAGCCAAGGAATTAAATTGTTTCCTATACCCAGCACCAGAATGTCAAGTGATGGTTGCAAATGGAAGAACTATAAATTGCTCTGGAAAATGCCATAATATCAAGCTAACCATGGGGGAATATGTATTGACTAGTCCAATGCTTTCCATTCCTATGGGAGGTGCCGATGTTGTACTAGGAGTACAATGGTTACAATCTTTGGGGACGGTAGCTTTTAATTTTCAAGAAATTTTCTTGAAATTATTTTCAGAAGGAAAGGAAGTCGAATTACGGGGTATTGAAGGGAAGCCAGGAAGGATAATAAGCTCTAATGGCATGACAAAGCTTCTAAAGAAAGAACAACGTGGCGTAATTGCACAATTATGCTCACTAGAAGTTCCAACATCAAAATCATCTATTTCTGTAGATCTCCAACAAGTCTTGGACAATCATTCCAAGGTGTTTGAAACTCCCAAAGGATTCCCACCTATTCGTGATCATGATCATGCTATTCATTTGATTCCAGGAAGTGTTCCTCCAAACATCAGGCCTTATAGATATCCTTACTTCCAAAAGAGCTAAATTGAACGTATGATTGCAGAAATGTTAGAGGCGGGTATAATTCAACCTAGTCAAAGTTCTTTCTCTGCTCCTGTAGTATTGGTACACAAGAAGGACGGATCATGGTGAATGTGTCCAGATTATAGGGAGCTCAATAAGCTCACCATTAAAGACAAATTTCCCATTCCTGTGATTGATGAATTATTGGATGAATTACATGGAGCAATTTATTTTACCAAGCTGGATCTTCGTTCAGGATATCATCAAATTAGAATGAAGACTGAAGATATTCCAAAAACAGCATTTCGAACTCATGAGGGTCATTATGAATTTTTGGTCATGCCTTTTGGCCTTACCAATGCACTTTCTACATTTCAAGGGTTGATGAATTCCATTTTCAAACCCTTCCTTAGAAAATTTGTGCTAGTATTTTTTGATGATATACTAATCTACAACAAATCTTGGAAGGATCATGTTGAACATGTTGACAGGGTGCTCAAACTATTGCAGAAGAAACAATTATATGCAAAAACATCCAAATGTTTCTTTGGAGTACAAGAGGTGGAATATCCGGGTCATATTATATCTCACGAGGGTGTTAAAGTAGACCCTAACAAAATTAAAGCCATTAAGGAATGGAAAGTCCCCAAGACAATAAAGCAGTTGCGAGGATTTCTCGGGTTAACAGGCTATTATCGCAAGTTTGTTAAGAATTATGGGAGAATAACAGCACCTCTAACAACATTATTGAATAAAGACGCATTTTCATGGACTCCTGAAGCAACTAAGGCCTTTGAACATCTTAAAGAGTCAATGTGCCTAGCACCGGTCTTAGCTACGCCAAACTTCACAAAAACCTTTATTGTGGAATGTGATGCCTTAGGAAATGGAATTGGTGCAGTTTTAATGCAGGAAGGAAGACCCATTGCTTTTGAAAGTCGTCCAATCAAAGGAAAGTATTTACAGAAACCTATTTATGAGAAGGAAATGTTAGCAATACCGCATGCACTAAAGAAATGGTGAACTTACCTAATGGGAAGACACTTCAAGGTAAAAACTGATCATGATAGTCTTAAACACTTTTTGGAACAAAGACTATCTCCAGAAGAGCAACAAAAATGGGTCACAAAGATGTTGGGTTATGACTTTGAAATAATCTACAAAAAAGGAAAGCTTAATGTTGTTGCAGATGCACTCTCAAGAAAGAATGAATAGGTGGAAGGATTGCTTTGTGCCATTTCTATTATCCAAGCAAATTGGATGACCAAAGCAAGAGATGAATGGAAAAGGGACGAAGAAGTGTGGACCTCATTCAAAAGTTGCAGCAAGATCCGAGTACATCTGATACATTTAGTTGGAAAAATGATTCCTTATGGTACAAAGATCGCTTATATCTTTGTAAAAAATCTCAACTGAAACAAAATATTCTTTTGAAATTTCACACTTCTCCTTTAGGAGGACACTTAGGATTTTTAAAAACTTACCACAGGGTGAAGAAAGATTTTTTTGGGATGGCCTTAAATCTGATATTCAAATGTATGTGGCGGAATGTTTGGTTTTCCAACAAAATAAAGTTGAGACAATTAAGACCCCAAGTCTTCTACAACCTTTATCCATTCCAAGTCAACGTTGGGAGGAGATTTCAATGGATTTTATCACGGGTTTACCTAAGTTCAAAGGAAAGAGTGTCATCATGGTGGTAGTTGATAGACTTACCAAGTATGCACACTTTTGTGCATTATCTCATCCATTTAAATCAAGTACAGTTGCTACTACATTTATGGACAGAATTCAAAAGCTACATGGAGGCCCAAGGGTTATTGTGGTGTGATCCCATTTTTACGGGATGCTTGTGAATCGGAGTTATTTTCTTGTTTGGGTACTCAATTAGCTCATAGCTCATCTTATCATCACCTCAGTACGATGAATTGACAGAGATAGTAAATAAATGTTTGGAAGGATATCTTCGTTGTTTTGTATACGATAAACAAACACAATGGAGTGAGTGGTTACCTCTCTCATTGAATGGTGGTATAACACTTCCTTCCATCTGCAACAAAAATGACCCCATTTATGGCACTTTATGGATATCAACCACCATCGATCACATCATCTTTAAGGGAAAATTTGAAGGTTCAAACGGTGGAAGATCATCGAGCATCGGCGAAGTTCTCCAACTCTTAAAGGATAACTGAATTTGGCACAAAATCGAATGAAACAACGGGAAGATCAACATCGCAGCGAGAAGGTTTGATGTAGGAGATTTAGGTATTTTTACGGCTTCTGACCATATAAACCAAATGTCTCTCAAGCAAGATAAGAAGGATAAGAAAGTGTTGCCAAAGTACTATGGTCCTTACAAGGTGTTGCAAAAGATTGGTACTATGACATACAAATTGGAGCTTCTGCTTCTTCACGAGTGCATCCAATTTTCCATGTTTCATGCTTAAAGAAGGTTATAGGTGAAAATATTCCAATTCAAACAATATTGCCCGAACTTGATGAGGAAGGAAAAATCATATTGGAACGTGAAGCAGTCATGGAAACAATAACTCGACAGCTACGAAATCGATCAATTTCAGAGTATCTCATCAAGTGGAAGAACTTAGCCACTGAAGATTCTACATGGGAGGATGAGAATTTTATACAGAAGCACCCAGAGCTACTCAAGCATTGAGGACAACACTTTTTTTTTGAATGAGAGGGGCATGTTAGGTCCCTATATTACTAGCATAGTCATATTGTTGTTAGTGTAACCCCTTAGTTGTTATTATTACCCTTGTAACC